>CM022945.1:6417815-6473139 GCA_012931725.1 Litsea cubeba | reverse complement strand
ACTTTAGGCCATAAACAGAAACACTGTGTACTGGAGACTTTATAGCCCAATAATTAGGGACCTCTCGCTAATTTACCCTTAAATTTATGAGGGTGCCACATTAATTTTCGTGGGTCCTGCTTCGGTACCAGCAACTTACCAATCTGTTCTTAATGGAAAAATGTCATATTTAAATTTCTCATAAGATTTGTATCTCATAAAATTTATATAGGAAATATCCCTACATTTTTTATACAATTTAAAATTTTTTTGTACATTTTCTTATTATGAATTATATTGCAGGGGCATGCTTTGCCTCCAATTGGATATATATATATATGAAAGTTGTTTTATTTATTCATTACATGTGTATTTACTTCTAATTTTGACCATCTCAATGTAATTCACACTGAAGGATATAATTATATTAAGTTTTTTTTAATAAATTCTTAATACTTTTTAAAATATTTAATATAAAAATTAGAATGCCATCAATTGTGACCCGGGTTTCTTACTCTTATTTATTGAATTATGCATAAGTCGTGAACTAGTACTTATTTGCTTGATTGAATATTAAAATATCACTCACCCATCATTATTTTGCGAATATGTCCATTTCTTTGATTAGAATTCCCAGAAGAACTTAATCAATTATTAGCACACTAATCCGTGCTTAGCATGGTCATGTCCATGCTTAGCACAATAATCTGGAAATTCTAATAAAAGAAATAGCACAATAATCCGTGCTTAGCATGGTCATGTCCATATAACTCAAATTGAATATTCATACGCCGCAAATTAATGTATACACTATATATACAAAAAAAGATATATAAAAAAAGACTTAATAATTAATGATTGTATAAATTTAATATTTATAATTTCATACGGTTTTAATTTATAAGCCTTTACTTAACTAGTGTCATGATTTATTGTGGAATTCTCATTTTATCCGAAAAAAATACTTAAATTCTTTTTAAGAAATTATAGAAAAAAAATAAAAGAATATGAAAGTACTATTTTTGACAAAATGAGAGGATGTGCAGTAAAAGGGGAATAAGAGAAGTGAGTTACAAAGGCAATCGCATAATATAGAAAAAAGTGAGTTCTTGCATAATAAGGAAAATAAGAAAAGTGGAGAACTTGAGTACTTGGACACTCAAAGTGGAGTAAAATGCTTAGATGGGAGTTGATAACTGAGTATTTGTAAGGGATAACTTACCGAGATAAAAGTTGCATAAAATATGGAGATAGAAGTGTAATGGTTCAAGATAGTGGAGATAATCGTCATACAAAATTACACAATATAGTCAAATTCAAGCCAAAACTCTTGCTTTAATATATATAATTGTGAAATTTTCATGAGTTTCTAAAACATTTGAGTTTCAAGGGTTTTGCGATGTTCTAAGTTGAGACTCACGTACACAATTGAATTTCTGTCAATTTCCAATTTAAATGACAAAAAAACTTTTTAAAAAGCAAAAAATAAGAATTTAAATTAATTTTTGGGATCGGATTCTTACAAACTCATTTTTACAATTGATTTCTCAATTGTGATTTTAATTTTTACCCTATTTATTAAGTTTGATTTTAACTCCAATTTTAGTTTTGATATATTTAATTTTGACTTGACATTGGAGCCAAAGAACAATAATTCGAATTTTATATGGGTTAAAAAAACATAGATATAAGGACTTGAACTCACAACCTCTCACTTCTTAAAACTTTTGAAAACATATTATATCCATTACACCTCAATCTGTGGAAAATCCCTATTTATGTGGAATCTTTTATGTATGAGATAAGAAATACGAACTGACCTCCCATCCAAAAAGGCATTTATGCAAAAGAGGAACCCATGTTTCATGTTCCACAACATCATACAAACAAGTCCTCAGTGGATGATATCCCTTAAGGGTTTGTTTGTTTGCATTAAAATACGTAGGGTTTGAATACAAAGGATTCGTGCTATTAGTAGCTAAAATTTAAGATCAAATGCTAATTTTAAAAAACGAGCATCGAATACTCTTTCTTATTAGGTAGATAGAATCAAAAGAAGATTAAAAATGAGTGAATAGGGTGACTAGCACAACAACCTGTGCCAAGCACGAGAATGTTCACCAATAACTGAAAAATATATTTACTAATTTATTAAGAAAAACTAAAATTACACAAAATCAATCATCAAATACTCATAACAATGATTTGGCAGTTATGATTTGACAGGGATAGAAATGAAGTTTTTGTAGAAAAGTGAAAAGTGGGAAGAAGATGTATGATTTGACAGGGATAGAAATGAAGTTTTTGTAGAAAAGTGAAAAGTGGGAAGAAGAGGTGGTTACATGAAGTGGATAATGGTTATTAAGTGGCGAGTTGTAAGCCAAAATCATAAGTCATGGTCAAAATCACATTAAAAACACTTTAGCTTAATATAGTATCATGGCCGATATGAGGGCACCATCATTATGGGTATGGGGACGGTCTCCACTATTGGACTTGGAGCCACCTTTAAAACTCGCATAAAAATCTTGAGTTTGCCTTTAAAACCAATATCATCATTCCGGCTTCACCTCCAAAACTCACATGAAAACCCCTTGCTTGTCCACAAAATCCAACTACTTGTTTGGGGTCCACCATTTTCAAATGAAAACCGTGGGTTTGCCACTGAATTAGTTGGTATATTCATTTTCATCTTCTTTTATTTTATTTCTCTAAGAGGAAAGGTTATTGGAACGCTCCAATTTCAAAACTTGCATTGTGATTTTCATTTTTAACTACTTATAGTATTCAATTCATATATATTATAATGCAAATAAATAAATCCTAAGTTTCTTTTTCTTGAATCTAAAGAATTGGACTCAAAACTATTTGATCTTGCTTACTGAATTTACAAAGATTGAGTGCTTGAGGTGCTTACTGACTTTTCACTGATTAAATATTGTCAATAGTAGCTTGTTGTTCCTTTGTTTCAATACCTTAATCTATTCTTGCAAGATGAGTTTGTACCAAGTGTTTTCCCCTACGGATTGAACCATTTTCTTTTTATTAGTATATGTGAAATAATAAAATGACAGATAATATTACACAAAAAAATATTGATGCTATACTAGATCAACACTGTTATATACCAAGTAATAAAATACATAATAAGTAACAATAACATATTTTGTGCTTGATTTGATTCTAGATTCCAGCCTCTGATTGTGGTTGTGTTGAATTTGAGTATGGTCTCATGTAGACCTACACTCAAGTGACTCAACCCAACCATAATGTTTATACTTTCACAACCTTTTATTGAACCTCGGACAAAGCATTCTATACAGCTTCACTTTATTTGGATGACTTGACATTTGCTATATCTAAACATGTAATATAAATGCACAGGGGAGCTAGCTAACTCTCCAAATAGTGATCTTGATCCAGCTATATTTGAGGAGATGTATTGAGAAGCATTTATATTATTTTTACTAACACATTGAGGATTTGGTAGAAATAGTTAGCTAAGAAAACTTAATGACTTGGTGCCCACTGCGGCCTTGCTGTTGCCGTCTATAATTTTGCCTGTGGGCCACCTTCTAGCCTACAACTTAACCAAATTTTGTTGCATCACCACACATGTGCCAACCAATCTCTGAAGGCACAAGAATCCCTGTGCTCCTGGGGAACATGTTTATGTTATCTAAATATCTCAGGAAAAACCAGGGGCGGAATGCGTCTGGACTGACTGAAAATGAGTCAGATTCCATGTGAATGTCTCACCCTTCCCTTGCATGCAACTCCACTGTAGGGCCCACTTAGTGGGGTACATGCAACTCTACTGTGGGGCCTACTTATTGATGCTTCGTAGAGTCTAAAATAAATGCCTCAACATTGTCAAATTTCACCGCACTGAGAGTTTTGGTCCCATTATAATTATAAGATTGAACACAGGAGTGACTGATAATGTTATTAATGCATATAATTAACCACACATAATATTGTGCCAATCACATTATTAGTCTTGTAGTCAATCTCTAAATGAGACCAACTCTTACTAAAGAAAAATTTATGGTTATACAATTGGAGGAGATTATATTCATTTTAGATTGTTTGGATCATCAATAGGTGGCCTCCATAGATGAGTACCACACGGAGATACTCGGGGATATGAGCTCGACTGAAAATGTTAAGACCCAACAGTGGGACTAACTTTTTAAAATTCTGAATGGTTCAAAATATCCTATAATATTAACTTGGCTCTGTGTAATAAACTATAAATATATTAATAAAAATAATTATATATTTTAATAAATGCTCATGATGGGCAAACTCTTTTTTAAATAAAAATAATCAATATTATAAAAGAAGAGTACATTTATTTTGAACGGTTTTGACTTTTTAATAAGTCGATTTAATGTGGAGACTTTCTCATCATCCTTTTTAGGCTAGTTTGGCACTTTATTAACATATTAAAAGTCAAATATAGTCTTTATTTTTCAGACAAGATGTCACATCAAAATCAATTTAATTCAAAACTCTCTCAATCTTTAAAAAAAAAAAACCACCTTTATTCACTAAAATACAAGAAAATCCACTTTTTCATATAAAAAATTAAATTTTTTTATAATAAATAATTAAAAATAAAAAAAAATTATAGTCCACTTTTATTTTATTCTTTCTTGAACTTTACTTACAGTTGATACAGTTACCAAACAGGCCCGAGGATAACATCTATTGTACATCAAAATCATTCAGTTAGTAGGCCCACTGCGAAATGATCAGACATACAGACCTGTCTAATGAACCCATCAGCAAATGGAAATTGAAATGGAATGAATGCGGTTCAAACATGACAAAGATGTCAATTAACCTGGCAGCAAACCAGATATTGTGAATGGAATCTATGACAAGTGGACCCACTAATTGGGCCCCCTTGATCTAGGTACACTGACACGCATGTGCAGTAATCACCACAGAAAGTGTACCAATTGGATCTACTCAGCTGGAGTATCAAATAAAATAATTTTTCTTCATTAGCTGCACAAGATGCCATAAAGAGGATGGTAAGACATCAAGGGTCGGTGGCAAGAACTACTCCTACCTTTTTTCTCAATTCATCCCTTCTAAGGAACCAACTCTGTTATGGTTGTTGTCATCATCATCAACAGAAATTGAAGTCTCTGGTACCCAAGGAACTTATTCAACATTTTCTTTGGATAGTTCTTTTTTTTTTTTTTCTGAAATTGCATCATGTTTAAAAGGCGTTGACTTTGATTGGATCAATTGGTTTCCTTCTGTTTTCTAAACTGGGATTGTGTAATGTTGGGTTTTATCCAGCTCATGATTTGTTTATGCTGGATATTCCTTTTCTCTGGTACCAAAGAAGAGGGATATTCCTTTTCTTATCAATAAATGATGAGATGTTGGGAGATGATGGATGTTTTGGAGGGTCATTTGTGTTAGGCAAAGTACATTGAATTTTCTTTGATTGCCAGGTTTTGAATTGGAAAATGAATCTATACACTTTCTCTTTATTTCTTTTTATAATTTTTGAGGGTGTTCATGGTACTGATGGGAATGGAAGAAGACCCATGTTTTGATTCTTGAGAGTTGGGTTCTGAAAATATGAAGATTCTCATATGCTGAAATGGGTTTTTCTTTGATGGGAACTGGGCTCTCTGCAGATCCTGTAATGTTGAAATGGGTTTTTCTGTGAGGTTTTGTGTTTGGTGGTTTTCACTTCTAATGTCAGTTTGGATTGTTCAGAGGTCGATTTAGGAATAGATTGTTTCATCAACATTGTACTGAAATTCGAGTAATTCCATCTTTTGTATCTGCATTATTTTGGAATATGATTTTTGTGTCCCCATGGTGCCAGGGTTGTAGTTTAATAGTCAACAGCATAACTTGTTTTGAACAAAATGGATTACAAGCACTTGTTATATAAAAAAAAATGGCAAATGGGTGCGAGTCTTCTGTGTTGTTTCGCCAGATTTGGAAGGTTTAGGGTGTGTGTGTGTGGGAGTCCTGACATGATTGATTAATAGTTGGGAAATGCTGGAAGTAGCATCCTTCCTGGAACCTGGTGCTGTTTTGGCACATACAAACTCTCATTCCAGGAATCTTGCTATACTTGGTGAAATTTTGTTTGCCAATCAATTCTGTATTGCAGATAGAGGGGATTGAGGTTATGTGGATTTTACTTGCCATAAAACCTAGTGAATCGTAAAAGTTGACAATAGATCTGTGATCCTTGTTTTTGAGGACTGTGTATTACCATGTGTGCTTTGGAATCCTAGCTCCTTCTAACATTAAATTAAATTATTTCAGGTAGACTGAGTGACAACTGACAACCATGGTAGAGGTTTATAGCATGCAGGTCTTTCTGTTTCAGTTCCTCCTTGCATCTTTTGTTCTTTTGAGCTCTGTGGGCAATAGCAATGCTGGGATCACAAGTGCTTTTGTTCGCACTGAATGGCCATCTGTAGACATCCCTCTTGATCATGACGCGTTTGCTGTTCCAAAGGGTTATAATGCACCACAGCAGGTAAACTTCTATGCTTGTCAGTTTATAACATTTTGGGCAAATGTGTAAGGAAATTTGATGATTATGTGTTTTTTATTTAAGCGATATAAGCTGTGAAATAAAGCTAGTGTTTCACATTCCAAGCCTTATTTCTCCCAATGATATCTTCCCGGAGCACAGGAAAGTAGGATTCAAAATATCACCAAACAAAGTGGCTTATTTCTAGCAGTGATTTCAAATTCTTGTGACATCCAGTACTTTTTTTTTTTTTGAAAATGGTAAGTATATTCCAAAAGGTAAATGGAACAAAAGAATGTGGCAGTACTCCCCATTAGCTGCAAAGCAAAGACACGAAGCACCCGAGGGGGAGCAAACACCAAAGTCCCACAAGTGGGTCAACCCAAAAGGACACCCACAGCTCAGGCCAAGCTAACGTAGCCCACAGCCTGTGCTAGGCATAGGAAGAGCCGAATAGCAACTTCCAAAAATCAGGAATAAAACCGAACAAAAGGATCAGCTATCATCACTGTTGAGTGTTGACTGTGCTATAATTCCTTAGGTGCCTTGCAACTCTCTACTCCAAGGAGATGTGGAGTCATCAAAATTGTCACAAACATAGCAATTGAAGGCAAAAGTCAAAACTGCCAGCTTTCTTGCATGAAATCGTTGACTCCAAAGGGGAGTTTGCAGGGTCCTTAAGAGCATTTCCGATTGTTTTGCTATCCGTGTATATTGATAGTTGTTCTAACTCCTTGAGAGCCTCTTTTATGATGGTAGTAGTAGCTATGAAGATGTTCTCGTTATCCACTGACTTTGTCCAGATTAGGCCTTTACTTGCATCAGTCACGAAGCCAATAGAGTAACCTTCTTGAGTAGAGATTAGGAGGTTCCAATCGCATGTTGAAGATATCCTCCGATGTGACATCCAAACCTTATTTCGCAATTGTATGATGTGACATCCAATACTTCCATTAATGGTGCCCAGCTTTGAAATCCAAACCGTTCAAAGTCGCTATTGCATGTATTATTCCAAGGCCAAATTTTACACTAAAGCATGTGGGACCCATAATCCAATTAATAACCGTAATCGTTCAAAGTTGTTATCCCATGTATTCATCTTTAGGCCAAATTTTACACCAAAGCTGGTGGGGCCTACAGTCTACTTAAATATGCATTAAACACATGATCAAATTAAAGTGGGCCCAACTTTGATTGGACAAAATCAGCCCAGCCTTAATAAAAGAAGTGATGGCGATTTTGAACAGTTTGGTTGAGTGGTGGGCCCTACTGATGGATCGGCCTTTGAGAACTACGTCCTGCTAACAACCTGGCGTGCCCATGGTGCCCAGTACTATTCAAATCTAATCTTCTTGCATGAGGGCCACACCTTTTTCATGACAGCCAAACTCAATGCGAGAACACGATAGCAAAAGCCATTTAGAGAAAGAGCAGGCACCATCTAGAGAAAAAATAGGAGCCATGCATTATACTTTTTAGAGAGAGAAAAATTAGGGGTGATTTAAGGCATTTGTTTTCCTCTTTTTCATGAAAACTACAATTAATGTAAGTACACGTCAGTTCTTGTTTCATTCGCCAAATGCATAGGGTGTTTTTCTTTTTAAAATGCCCAGGCGCTATGTAGCGTCCCTCATATCAATCTATCTGTCTCTTATCCCTCTCACAGTAGCCTTCTTTGTGTCCTTTTCTTGTATCCATATTTTGTGATGCATTATTCAATGAATGAGTATGTTCGCTAGCCAGTTTTATCCGGCTCCAGCATGCGGTTCATAAGCTTTTATATATATATATATATGTTGTGTGTGTGTGTGAAAAACTAGATCTTGTTTATTCTTTTTTCTATTCACCCCTATGTTATTTCTACTTATTTATTATGACCCTAATAACTCTTTACCAGTAAACATGTTATGCATATGTTACATGTATTTATTTTGCAGTAATATGGAGTCATTTAGAATTTAGTTGCAGTGTTGTTGTAGAATTCTAGATCACTCAACTAGTTCCCAACATCGTTTGTACTAATTGGCTTAAATTGTAATGCAGGTCCATATTACTCAAGGTGACTATGATGGAAAGGCAGTTATAATTTCATGGGTGACCATTGATGAACCTGGACCTAGTGAGGTGATATATGGCTTATCAAAAGATAAATATGATAAGAAGGCTGAAGGAAAATCCTCAAACTACACGTTTTATGGCTATAATTCAGGGTACATCCATCACTGCCTTGTTGATGGCCTTGAGGTAATTAAATATCATAAATTGTTCATGTTCTGAATGTCCTAGCTATTATTTCCTGTCAGTCTCTTATGTTTATTTTTTTATCAATATATATATATATATATATTTGAAAATGCAGTAATCAGTATTAAATTTCTTATTTCCCAGTTGGATTACTATACTCTGACCACATTTCTTTCTTAAAAATACTTGTTTGTTTAGTCAACCAATTAAATTGTTTATTTACTCATCCAACTTTTTGATATATAGTAAGCTCTTCTTTCCCTTTCTTTCTGAATATCTGAAGACTTTAACTCATTTCTTGAGAATGTTTATCTTGCTTTGAGTAGTAATCTTGTATCATTAATCTAGGTGAACATAAGAGTCTATGGCTTCAGAAAATTGACATTTTTTTGTGGTTTATTGTGACTTTCTAGCATGAAACAAAGTACTATTACAAGATTGGTATGACCAATTCTGCTCGCGAGTTTTGGTTTCAAACACCTCCAAAGATCGGCCCGGATGCTCCTTACACTTTTGGTATTATTGGTAAGTTATATGTACCAGTTTTCAAAATGCATAATTTATTGTCATCTGGTAATTAGACCATATCTTCTGGGCTCAGGTATCTTGCATTGCCTTGCTACTAGTAATAATATCTCTGTTCCACAATTTTGTACCTATTTGCTTTGATTTTTTCACTTATTCTTTTTTTTTTCTTTAATTTTATTTTTATATTGACCTCATTGCTAAAGTTGACTGCAAACACTCATCTTGCTAGTAAAAAGGAAACAAAATACCTGTGTGCTTGTCTGTGCATGTTTAAATGGCTTCTTCTATTGGTGTTTCTTACATTGTTAAAGTCATGGAATCTCATTTCTTGACCCTTCTTTTTTTCTAAAAAATTTTCAGGTGATTTGGGCCAAACATTTAATTCTCTTTCCACTCTTGACCACTATATGCAGAGTGGAGGACAAGCGGTCCTATTTGTTGGAGATCTCTCTTATGCTGATAGATATGAGCATGAAAATGGTATTCGTTGGGACTCCTGGGGCCGCTTTGTTGAGAAAAGTGCTGCATATCAACCGTGGTTGTGGTCAGCAGGCAATCATGAAATAGAATACATGCCTCATGTGGTAATATTTTTTCCTACTCCTTTTAAATTGAGTATGAATAATGATAGTAAGTTCACCCTTCAATAGTTCTGTTAATTTAGATTAACTTCAGTCATTTATTTGTGCCTGTAATGAAGGCTTCCATCAGTGACAGAATCATGCAGTAGTTGTAGATATAGCCATTGGGATTCTTGCAGAATTTCCAAATAAACTATAGGTCATCTTAAATGGATAATTAAGTGCAAATATATAATTAAAACTTGTTGAATGTGTGGATTAATATGACCACATCAAATCTCTTTTCCAAGCTTTGATCCTCTCGAAGTTTGTCTTACATTTTATATATATGTTCTTCTGGGACCTTGTTCAACTCCATTTCTATTCCTGTAACGTAATTCAGCTTCTTGCTTGTTAGGTTTAACCATGGTCAGTTCACACAGATTTCATGGGCGATGTGGGATGTGGGACTTTCCCATCACTCTTTTGAGGAGTTTCTTTTCCAGATATTTGTTGCATCAAAAGATATTTTATAAGACCAGCTGATTATGGACCTATTGATAGTGGAACATTGACATTTTTATGTAGCTAGATGTCTCTTAATAGAATTAAATACACTACTAGCATAATAACCAGTGCTAAGCACGGGCATGACCCACATGGCTTGGGTGAGGGGGGCTCTGCTCCATCTAACTACTTTTGACATTTTTCAGTTAAATAATTGAATATTAATATTGTGTGGTGTAGCGGTTAGGTTAGTTATTTATAAAGGAATAGGTCGTGAGTTCAAGTCTCATAAGCGATATTTTTAGCCTTTTACCAGGGTCAATAAAAAAGTCAAAATTGAAATGAATCTGGTCAAAATTGAATCCAAAATCCATGGGTTTAATATATTATAATTGCACATGGAAATCACTTGCTCTACCATGCAATAGTTTAACACCATTATATATATATATATATTTTTGTGTGTGACTGTTCTTATACTTTGTTTCAAAATAGCCAACATGTTCCAAATGGAAGTAGAAAGCACCATAACCAAGTTGACCTACAACTCTTCTTATGAGTATTGACCTTTCAATTAAGTCCACTATGAACATGTCCTGCGCAAAACTAAATTGAATTTGAAGTTATCGCAACCCAGTTGATCTACACTATTGCTCTTCCTTGTTGCTCCAGTTAAGGCATCTATACACATATCCTATGCAAACTAGCATGTCATTAATATGAGCTATTTGGTCCTCCATAACCCTTCATTATTTGAATGGTAACTGGATCTTAATAGAGAGTGAAAACTACAAAAGCAAAAGATGCTACAACAGAGGGAAAGTTTCCTAAACAGCGGGGCTGTCAGACTAATTTTACTGGATTTTGACCAAAGAATCAGACAATTGCGAGACATGAGGGAACACAAAAAACCACAATGTAGTTCCTGAAATGTCCCGTTTTCCTCTATTACATCCTTAAATCTCCACAAAGGACCATTAGAAACCCAGGATAGGATGTGAGCCGAATTACCTTTTATAATAACATCGTTCATAGACAGCCATTCCTCTCTATAACCGGTGACGAGAGCCCGTAACATATCTTTATTTGAGTTGCATCAATGGATTGGACCCAGGTAAACACTAACTCAATCATGATAAGTCTATTACGATGCTGTGACACTGCCTGGACTAGGTTCCCACTTCTGTCTTCAGCAGCTGTTGGACCGAGTGACATGGTCAATCACATTGAGTAAATGGCTTCATTATCCAATGACGCCAAATCAGTGACTAAATGTAAGTTATTTGGTAATACATGAGCACTAGGTTTAGTAAGAACTTAATCGTGCAAGCACAGAAGACCAGAACCTCTATGTTACTTTTTCCTTTTTTATTTAATTTATTTGTTGTGGATTGGATTTGATTATTGAATTATTGATACAATCTGTTCAAACAAAATCTTCTCAATATAATGTAGATGCCAAGAGAAAAATGAGAGTGCAACAAAAGTGCAATATTTTACTATGCAACTAGAAATTCTTTCTTCAAAGCGATGATGTGATGAGTTAAATAACTGATATAAGGACTTAGTGTAAAATGCTGTATGGCTGTCCAGTACTTAACATCTAGTTCTGTGACACCAATATTAAATAGTTATATGCTGTGTATTAAACATCCTGTGATTGTCTATATAATAGGGTTTCCAATCGTTCCTTCTTTATGCCATTGAAAACTGAGTTTTATGTCATGAATTTAGCAGACGTCATACCTTATAAATCATGCCTACAACTATCTTGTGGGTAACTTATATCCAATTTCCATTGGACAATGTAAACAGGGGGAAGTTACTCCTTTTAAATCGTATTTACATAGATATGCAACACCTTACATGGCTTCCAAGAGCAGTTCTCCTCTTTGGTATTCTGTCCGGCGGGCATCTTCTCATATCATTGTGCTATCAAGCTATTCCCCATTTGGTAATTTATCTTACCCTTTATGCATTTTCATAGATTGGGCATAACAAATATCCTTCTCAGGGTAGCATATAAATGTCTTCCACAGAGGTTATTATTACATTTGCTATATGTCCACTGCAGCAATATGGAGTTGTGATAGTTAAAGTCAAAGATTATTACTATTTGAGCTTGTTGTGTGAAAGTTGTCATATTTTTATTTTTCATTAAGTTCATATTATGATCTTATTTTGCTTTTCTCTAGGACGTAGTGTTGAAGATTATCACTTGCTAACTCCAACTGGGAACTCGGTCTCCTAGTCCCAAGTGCTTGTTCCTTTTTTTTTCCTCCTTTTAATTATAAAAAACCAGGTGTTCGATTTGTTTCTTTTCATTTCTTTATAAAAAAAAATGTGCTCAAACCAAGTCAAATATATAGATTCTCAAAACAGACCTTGATGCAAGCCCTCTAAAGAAGGCTTGATTGATAGGGCTAGAAGTGCTTAAGTACGAAATTAGGTCTCCTAGAGACTTTGACGAAGAGGATAACAAACCTCCAAGGTAGAAATTTTATTCATCTTCAACTCCCAATTTTCCTAGTGGCTTTACATCCATATATAAAGGAAACAAAGGACCCTAAACTAGAATTTTTTGAGATAGGAAACTATATCTAACCTAATCATATTTCTAACTAATCCCAATTACAACTCAACAAAGAAATAATTTTTTTTTTGTTTTTGTTTTGAGGAAATGAAGGTCCTCTAGGCTTCAGACATCCCCCGACAAAATCCCTAGATTTGGAGCCTGTGTTTGAACCACAGGCCTGGTTGGTCATATAATTTGCATAATTTTCCTCAAGTTGCAAAAGAGCTCGACCTCTAGCTCAATTTCTATTTGTATTGCTATTGTAGACATCGTGTACTTTAATAAGCGATTGCTTTGTAATACTTGACCTATTTCCCTACAATAATAGCACATAGGCAAATTGTTCTTATCCTTTCGTGGCTCATTATTAGATCAAAACTTGATCATGTATCTTGGCTTGATTTAAATTGAGTTTGTGTATGAGGTGACATATGATTGGCCGATCCCTTGAGATGATGTGAGCTTGCAAGCTTGATGGTTGACTATCATTTGTTTTTAATCATGTTGCACGACCTCATCGATGGTCGCAGATCTCTGAAAAGTTAAGAGATGTCGTATATCCAATCTAAGATCATGACATCCTCTGACTCATCCAAGCCACAACTTGCTTGGATTAGAAAAAATTCTTCCGTCATTGGCTTATTACCTTGTTTTAGGTCTTGAGATTTGGAGAATAAGTCCTTCTAATCAAAAAGAATTTCTGTTTCATCAGATGCAGCATCTTTATCCATTTTTATACTGGACCAATATTCTGGCATCGCTGTTGTTGCTGTCACTTTATCCACCAAATAGCTATATACACACAAAATATGGTAGCCACTAGTGTCATTTTGTGGCCATTTATCATAGGATTGTGAGCGAGCCTATTCTGCACACACACTAGCCAATCCATGAATGAATTTGATTGCATCTTTCCATCATACTTAGGAATAAAATTTTTGATACCCAGATTCCTATCAATGTTTTGAGGGCCTGGGTTATGTTGATTCCAAAAATTAGTCTCTTCTTCTTGATGGTTATTTTCCCAACATTGTTCTTGAATTTGTGGAAGACGTACAATGTTATCCCTAATTTGATTGATATCTGCTGCCAAACGAGCATAGCCTGCAATGTGCTCATGGACAACCAATCATACCTTGTTACCAGTTCACCTATAAATTAAGGAACAATTTAGGATGTAGGAATTAGGAAGAAAAGAATTTTATGGAAACTGATTTTAGGAAAAAAGAATCTAACGATTTGGATTTAAGGGACCTAAAGATGTTTGGCCTCCAGGACCAGATTAAGGACATGTTTGAATTTTAGAAATTGGAAAAAAAAAGGGTATCAATCGGGATCCATTTTTTTTTTGGGAAAAAAATCTGAACAGTTGAAATTCTGCAGAAGTTTCAGCAGCAATTTGGGATGGGGATTTTGTAAAATGTAAAATAGAAATATAGAATGGGAAGAAGGTGATATACAACTAATATCTGAAATTTAAATGATGCTAACCTGTTGGCCAATATCTGAAATTTAAATGGTACGAACCTGCTCTGATATTGTAGCTACAAAGTGCTCTCCTTCCTTTCTGTGTAGCAATGCTTTTTTTTTTTCAACTGTAAGATGGACTTCAAGTGTTGGATGTTGGGACCATTTTAAGGAACAATTTGGGACGTAGAAATTATGGGGAAAGGAAAAGAATTTAGACCTTTATTTCATCCATACTCGAATCAAGAACTCAATTTTCTCTGATTTTGTAAATCTTTCACCTAGTTCTGAAGTTTCAACCCTTTCATAAATGTTCTGCATGATTTCAATATATTATTTTGAATGCATTTCAACCCTTTCATAAATGTTCTGCTTGACTAGAACTTATTACTCTAAATCAACGAAAACCATGTCTAAATGGTTCCTATTTTTTCTTATAATGATGCCAACTAAGCTAAAGAGTAGGTGTCAAATCAAGCAATAGAACAGTTGTGTTCTTAATATCATTTGAAGTAGAGGTGCAAATTCTCTACCTGACCTGCTTGCTTCACTTACATAGTGCTGTGCATCCTTACACAGTCTCACTTGTTCCAGAATTCCATCCTCAAGTTTTTAATATTCTGATTTATTTCAGAAAATATTAGAAATGTATTGGTCACAGACAGTGCTTCATACCATTCACACACCAAAACAATAAAAATAATGAAAATAATAATAATAGTAAAAAAGCACAGCTCTGTGTTGTAACCCATGTTTAGTTTCTATTTGATATGTAAAATTTGCAAAAAAAGTAAAAATTATCAATTGTTTATACCTTCCCGTTGCTTTTCGTTTCATGTAGTTCAAATGTAGGTTTGAACCCATGCCTGATTCCTTTATATTGTTAATGATAGCTTATGTTTTATATATATTTTCTACTGATGTATCTTTGAAACTTCTACCAGTGAAGTATACCCCTCAATGGCATTGGCTGAAAGACGAGTTACGCCAAGTGGACAGAGAGAAGACACCTTGGCTTATTGTTCTTATGCATGCACCGATATACAATAGTAATATGGCACACTACATGGAGGGTGAAGGCATGCGTTCTGTTTTTGAGAGTTGGTTTGTTCATTACAAAGTTGATCTTGTCTTTGCTGGCCACGTGCATGCATATGAAAGATCGGTATGTTTCCTATTCATATTTGTACATGGCATCCCCCTACATATCTTAGACAAGGCTTTGATGATGATGGTGCTGATATGTTATGACGTCATGCACTGACCTATTTGTTTGCCGGGGTTGGAAAAGTCGGCAGACTTTAATGGGGTTGTCTACAATCTTCTATCCGACTCTGCGTGAAATTGGACAGATTTAGCTGAGTCCTGTTTTCATTGAGTGAATTAGCCGAATCATCTTTGACAAAAGAAAATTAAAAATAAAAAATGGAATCCCTTATTGGAAACTAATTGGCCAAGCTGACTCATTCCTTTGCAGGAGGGAAATAAAGCGACTTTCTATATTCTTTCTCTAATTTTCTTAAATGGTTACTGAAATTTTATTTCATGAAACAAAACAACAAAAAAATTGCTACGAGCAACAAAATGGAACAAAAAAGAAGTCAAAATCATAAAAACGATTTCTGAAGGTTACACATCAAAAATCAATTCAATGAGGTCACACATCCAATCGGCCAACCTATCCACCTCACAATTGGCCCAGTTACCATATAACTGAAGGAAAATCTTCAATGCTGCCACAAAGCACAGTTCCTCATCTTTGTCAGCCATCCCCCACAGATGGGCAAATGGTGTAGGCCTGCCTATTGGATAGCATGCTGCTTCTTCCTCAATGATATCCCATCCTCGCCAAAAGATTGAAGTGCTTAACAACCTACGGGCTTGGCTCCACATGTTTCATTATAATTACTAACAACCATTGAACCATAAAGCGTACCATTTTGTGTTAAGGTTAATCCGGTATCTTGCAGGAAGCTGGGAACCAACAATCTTGAATCCAATCTTGCTCTTATGATTATGTTTCTTTCCCTTCTAAAAATAGGCCTCATATTAAGTGATTAAGCCCAATGCTTCAGAAGTTTGGCCAACCTCTAAACCACACTAACTAAAATGGAACAGACCAGATAGAAGATTTAGTTGTCTGGATATTATTTAATAGATTAAAAGGTAATAAAAGTAAACCAGATTCTAGTTAATAAATATGACCAGTATTATTAGGAAAAACTATCTTAAAAAGCAAAGTAGAAGTAACTAATAAAGAGAAAAGTGTGTTAGGTAGTCAAATCAAGATTAGACGGGGACCAGCAGCACCTCAAGTTTGAGACCTGGATGGCTGTACATTGAAAACCCTAGGAGCTCAGCAAAGCACTAACCAAAAAAAAAAAAAAAAAATTGCTGATGGAAAAGTTTAAAAACTCTTATCCACTTAATGTGCACTGTTCCCTTTAAAAAAATTTCGGTTCCCAATTAAATGAACGTACTTCTGTTCATTTGATTTAAGCTAAATTTCCTTTGTTTTGATCTAAATATAGCTGCAGATGCATATTGTAATAATTCCATCAGTTTTTTATGGGTACATCAATAGATTAACTTTTTTGGGTGCATGGATTGTAATTCCAATGGCGGTGTATGCACATAATTCCCATTATCGCACTTTTAGGAATTACCTGAAAAGATGCATTGTTTTGTCTTGCAGTATCGCATCTCTAACATAAACTACAACATTACAAGTGGGGATCGTTATCCCATACCTGACAAATCAGCTCCAGTGTACATTACTGTTGGCGATGGAGGGAATCAGGAAGGCCTGGCTGGAAGGTTAATCAACTACAAAATTTAAGATTAAACATGTTATTTATTCAACGTGTCTTGTTATTCTATGTAGTTGTTTTCACTAAATTTACCATCCTTCCATTGCTGGCATTCTTATCTTTCTTGATTATTGCGCTGCATAGATTTACCAACCCACAACCAGATTATTCCGCATTCAGAGAAGCCAGCTATGGTCACTCTACATTGGAGATAAAGAATAGAACACATGCATTCTACCGTTGGAATCGCAATGATGATGGAAATCAAGTGGCAACTGACACCGTCATATTTTATAATCAGTACTGGTGAGTGCTGCATATCATTATTGCGTATTTTTTTGCAGTACCAGTTGGTTATATGGTTAAATTTCTCCCACGAGTGAGCCGCATGCTGTTCATATATGGTCAGCTTGTATGGTCCACCTTGATGCATGCCTATCATTGTGGATATGGGGAGATGGAATGGTCATATCATGGATAAGGGTTGGACAAAAAATCAGGTGCATCATGATTGTCCTAACCCTTGATTTTACTATGCATTTTTTAAGATTCAACGAACGAGTAAAGGCCAAAATGGGGCCTGTTACCAATTCACTGTTTGGACTGCTTATGAACAGAATGCGGTCTGCTCTTGAGTGAAAATTTCTGGGGATTGTATGTTGGAACTGGTGAATGCTGTGCATATCACTATAGCATCCATTTTACAGTAAAACCATGCAATTATATTATCAGATGCCCTGGTTCAGTGTCTTGGAGTTATGTCATAGAAGATTTCAGGGGGGAAAAAACTATTGCAGACCTGTAGGCATGATTTTATGGAAAAAAAAAAGTTTTTCATATTATTTCATGCACATAGCCCAACCATGCATGCAAAATACAAGTCACTTATACCAGGGCCCACCATGTAGATTCACTGACCCATAAGTTGAGGCTCATCAGGTAAAATGAATAGACGTACATAAAAAGACCACATTCTAGTGACAAATGTTGTCCAAGGGTTTGAGCATGGAGGGCAAAACTAATCATTATCATCAAAGCCTTGTCCCAACTATGTTGGGGTCAAGCTACATGAATTTTGTTTCTCCATTCCGATATATCTTGAGCCGAATCCTCATATGCTCAAGCAGAACAATGATAATTATTTTCTAATTATATAGTCAAATGGTCCTTTTTAATTATTGGTGGTGTCACTGCCAAGAAAGCAGAAAATGTGTTGGATTGATGCATTTTCTATTGGGACTCTGAAAATAGCTGCTACTCTGTAGTTGTTTCATACATGTTGAACATGACAAAATATGATACTGCAGGGCAAGCAATCTTCAGAGGAGGAGACTGAAGAAGAATCATCGCACTGCAAGCCGCATTGCCACATTCTGGCTGGATATATCGGGCGCAATTTAACTTTCTTCCTAGTGAGAAAACAATGCCTTGGGAAGTTTTAGTACAAAGGACTGTGCTTTGCATGGTAACACATGTAGTTCTTGGGTGCATCATTGATCTATCATTAATGTTGTTATTTTGCACATAACCCGTATCTGTGCAAAATGAAATAGCTGCTCAAAAGAATAATCAGATTGTATTTTACGTGCCTGTTTTTATGAGATTGCTTGGTGAAGAATGTTGTCTGTTAGAATGGTGTACTACGAATGAAGCAAACAAATGTATGATGTTGTCATTATTGTATTATATGAGATGGAGACTGGCAAATTACATTCAAGTATTCCTGGTTAAAGAGAGCTCAAGATTAAGATTAAGCCCATTGAATCTGGATATCAGCAATCTAGTTTTGATTGATCCAAGACCCCAGTAAACTTGGGCTTCAATCCAAAAGTAAAAATCTGAACCATAACTTTTTCAGAAAAAAAAAAATGCTATGATTGCAAGATTTAAACTGTCCAAATGATGGCCTACGAACAACCGAAAGGCCCTCTGTTAGATGGCTCAAGTCACCTCACCTCATGTGTGTGCCTGTTTTCTAAAGGCCTTTGGGCCCATATAATCATCGGGCTGGACTCCATTAATGAGTATCATAATTGCAGGTCATTGCCTGCTACTTCTATATTATCTGCTCTTTCGTAATGAGCAGCTGGAGCCGATCTTTGATCCAGAGAAAACATGCTGAGGCCCATCAGATTAATGGTCTATGTATCAAGAACGCTTTATGTTGGTACTTGTGTAGGATAACACCTATGATGCACGGATACTTAAAAATGGGCAACGTATCGTGTCGTATCGTATCCGATACTTCATTTTTTACATATAAAATTCATGTCTCTGCTGTGTCTATGGCGTGTCCCTGTCGTATCCGTGCCGTATCTGGGCATCATAGGATAACACTGCCTTTAATCAATCGCTTGTCTTAACCCTAGGGCTGTCAACCCAGCCCTTCAATGAGGGTGCCCGTCTCGGCCCTTATAGCGAGGGTTTCTTTCTTTGTCCTAAAGCCCAAGATGAGGGTAGGGCCCTATTTTGAAAATCCCGCAATCTTGAGGACCAAGTTAGGGCTTGACCCATCCGGCCTGAGGGGGACCGGCCCGGCCCACTATTTAGTAAATATATGAATTTTTTTATTTTTTTTAAGAGTTTTTATGAAGCCACTTTAAAATTTTCATGAAGTACCCATCTATTCATTTATTTCTTACCATAAGTGATTAGAATAGATAGTTTATTGGTACAAAAGTTAGATAGTGTGGATATCTTTTGTATAAATATGATTTAAAAAATAATTTTTTTATATAAATATTGGAAACAATATAATAAAGTATTTGAAATGAACACACTCCTTGATCCTCAATATAAGTTGTATTTAGAATATGCTTTAAGAAAGTTATATGAATCAAGTGAAAATATCAATATCCGTCGAGTTATTTAGAATTATTTATAAAAAGAATTGTGTGATTCATGATACACCTACCATGACATTGTCGAATGTGGGTAAAGTTGATTTAGTAATAAAAGCTACTATGTTTGAGGATGATTTTTTAATGTTTGAAGAACAAATGACTCAGACTACTATTACAGAGGAAAAATCTAAATTAGATTGTTATTTGGATGAGTCAAGAGATAAATCTACAAATTTCAATATATTAGATTGGTAGAAAGCTAATTCAGCAAAAAATCCAGTTATTTCAAAAATGACTTACGACATTTTAGCAATTCCAGTTTCTATTTGGTTGTTTCTGAATCGACATTTAGCATTGAAAGGAGAGTACTTGACCGGTGCAGGAGTTGTTTAAAATCTGAAACTGTAGAAGTCTTAACTGGTATAGAAGATTGGATACGTTCGCAGCAACATAATGATAATAATACATTAGATAATCTAAAACTAGATTGAATAATTAAATAAAGAATTATTACTATTTGTTTTATATGCATTATCATTTGTGGAATTATTATTATATGCTATATGTTTTACATTATAAAAATTAGATATTTTAGATATTCTAAAAGTAGATTAAATAATTAAATAAAGAATTATTGCTATTTGTCTTATATGTATTATCGTTTATAAAATTATTATATGCTTTTATGTTTGACATTATAAAAGTTGTTTTATCCCACTATTAGCCTCCCAATCATTTTTTTTTTAACTCCGCCATGTTGCCTTTTGCATTGCCGGTCCACAGCCCGGACAAATGAGGGTCCTTTCTTTTGGCCCAGGCCCGTGAGGGTATGGTAAGGGCCTAAAAATTATAAAACCGCCATAAAAGTAGGGATTTTGATCTTTTAGGCCCAGCCTGCACATGTAAGGGTAGGGTTAGGGGGGCAGGCCCGGCCCTTTGACAGCCCTACTTCCACGCAAACCTGTAGTCTAATGCCCGTAAATTTGAAGCAGAGCGAGCGGTGACAGTGCCGTGCATATTTAATAAGGTAACTTTCACTAGTCTTGTTGAGTAAACTTGGTAGATCATAAGAGTTTGGCAAGTGAAGTGAGCATAAAGAGTACTCAAACTTGCCAGAGATACTTGACTCAGTGACCATCTGTTATGAGCTTCACACACACACACACACACACACACACTGGGCAGTTTTGAGTTTTAGCTCTAATATCATTTTCATTGACTGGACATCTCTCTCCTGCCTGGTGTTGGTGGGGGTTGCTGCTACATGCATGCTTGCTTATAATTTCTTTTTTTATTTTTGGGGGAAAAAATCAGCTGTGCCTTCCAATTATTGGTGTACCTAATCAAGAAATTGACCTGGTTTAGACTAGTTCCTCAAAAGAGAAAACAGCTAGAATTCCAGCATACAGTAAGCAGTGATTTGGAGATGTGTTTCTCAGCACTTTGAAAGTCCCACATGTCTAGAAAAAGAGTTGAATATACGAGTAGAACTTTCATGTATGCCCTCCTCTCTGAAATGTGGAGGTTATGCACTGAAGTGGTATGGTACTGGTGTTCGCTTTCAAAGGTCCTGCTGATCATTGATCCCGGTATATCGGCTGTGGTGACCACTTGAGATGCAAACTCAGCCGTCCAGTTTTAGAGCCATCTAAAGGGAAGGTGTCCTTGAATTCCCCTTCCATTATGACCCTTGTAAGCGTCAGAATGCATCTCCCAATGTAGTCCTGAAGTGATGAACATGAACAATGATCATTTCAAGAGCTCAACTACAAATGTAAGTGACTGTTTCAAATATATATATTAGATTTAGTACAAGCTATTCCACTTGCTCATTTTTGGAACAGCTACAGCCCAAAATACGACATGACTCAGAGAAACGTAAATAAGATTTGCTTGCAGACTCAGCTGGGCTTTTTTTTTTTTGTTTCCCTAAACTTTATTCAGCACATAAAGGGATATGCCTTGTGGGTATCCTGAAGTGTATCATACTATAACACTACTTTTGCAGGAGACTTACCTTCCCAAATGTGTCATGATCATAAACTTCCAGTATCAGCATTTCATGTAACCCATCCTCCACTACAAAGTCAAAAGTCTGATTCCAGACTGGATTTAGACTGTCATTTACAACCTGTAAGGGACAAATGTTTGAGAAAATTGGCCTAAAAGAAAAAAGAGAAAAAAAAAAAAAACAAATAGGGGCAACATAATAAGAGGAGGATGATAATTTCTGCGCAATAGGAAAGGTACCCTTGTTTTATTTTTGGTTTCTGTCTTCTTCAAATGGAGTACAACATAAGGGTCTGCCTTTCCCATCAAATCCATGGCAGGTAGATCCTCTGCAGACAGCACTGTTACTGAGAGCACCCCTCGCACAATGACATCCCTCTTCCTCTGTGTGGTCAATCTCTCCATGTCAGCAGCCTCTGCTCCATCCGTCCCAGTTTTGAGAGCCTTCTCCAAGGACGTCATGGAGAACTTTGGAGCAAAAGGGTTTGAAAACCCATTTTCCATTCCATATGGACAGTAAAGAAGCTCTAGGTGCACCTAAGCCAGAAAGGAACACAGACAATTGGAACTGCCATAGTGAGAAGGGTTCATATATGTGTAGGAAGAGAGGATAGGCTGCAATAAGCAGATAAAAAGAGCATTTATGGATGCCTCAAAACTTAAACATTGGAATTGATAAAATGTAAGCTGGCTCGATCAAAAATTAAATCTTACCCAAAAAGGAGTACACCTGTGATGTCTCTGCTGATGATTTTCTTCTAACGCAGTGAGAGTTTTCATCAATTAAACTCTAGATTTTACTTCATCCCAAAAGAAAATTATTGAAAATGATGGATGTGTGGAGTTATTGAAAACAAAATAGAACTAGAACAAGTACACAAGAAGAAACCTACATAAGGGCTAAGGCTGCAACTTGGGCTGGTCCAAACCCAAGCCCACAAGTTCTGGTCTACATGAAAATGCAATATGGGCTATTTTTTTTTCCTTTTCTTTTCCTTTCCTGGATTATAAATACCCAGCCTCACTTGGGTTAATTGAGGCCCAAACTTGAGCTAGCTCAAATTCTGGTCAGTAAAAGGGCAGTTATTTTGTTCTTAGCCATAAACAGAAAGAAACATGCCTCCAGAGGCACAGGTAACCCACGTACAGCATAACTAAATTCCAAGGATAAAAAAATGTCTCTCACAGAGGAAAGTTGTATTGCTCTCTGCCATAACCAGTTACACGTAAAAAACAAGTAAACTGAGGTGAGGTGCAAGTCAAACAGATTCTAAAGATGTAGAACCTCCCTCCCTAAATGCACTTGGGCTGACTCAGCCCACATTAGCCCCACAGCCCAAAACAAACTTGGGGCTAACTTTTAGTTTGGGCCCAAGCCTTGACATGTCAGAATTGGATAGGGGTTGGGCTAGGTCAAATGTCTAGCCTGGCCCGCCTGAGTTACACAAGTAGTGAGGAAAGACACATTAGACTGGAGCTATGGAGAATATATCTCTCGAATAGAAGAGCATAACTCACAAAGGCAACCCTAAATAGTTTGCATATGAGTGTTAGGATATATATATTCTTATTAATTTGTTTCTTTACTTGAGTAGAACATATTAAGCTGGCCCTACATAGACGGGATAAGGCTAAGATGATCATGACCTATGATGCCCTGATACGGCACGGAAAGGCAGGGACATGCCATGTGAGGCCCCACCCCTTGTGGGCCCTCAATTTGAATTTGAATACTATATATTAGCCTAAGTGTATTTATTTTACTAATTATGAGACTTATTGAGGGTAGTTATGTATTTTCCTAGGCTTTAGTTAGATTTGTCTAGTTGTGTGATTAGTAGAGTCTTTAGGGTGTCTTTTATAATTTTAGAGTTTGTTAGCTTGTTAGGGGCCCTAGTTAGTTATTAGTGTTTTCTATAGGGGGGGTTTCCTCTAAGGAATTCTCTAGAACTACCCAAAGACCTAAATACCCTCTACCCTAACCCTAATCCCATTCTAACTACAAGGGCATTTTTGTCCCTAGCCCTAAAACCCAACCTATATAAGCTAAGCCCTCCCTCACCCAACGTAGGATACTGTTCATCTCTTCTCTCAATTCCCATCTCTTTCCTTTCTTCTTCTTCCTCTTTTTCTCTCCACCGAGCCCTCATTTTCCCCCCAATTCCTATCTCTCTCCCTCTCTTTTTCTCTCCCCAGAATTCCCAATAGAAGGAAGACCTCTGCTAGAATCCTCAAGCTGATCTGTGACCAGGAGCCCCACTGCTGGATTTTCCTTATTGACTTGATTCTCTGTTATTTTCTCTCTTCCTTCTGTCTGCATCGATCAAGGCAAGTGTCCTATGCTGATAACCTAGGATGCATGTTTTTCCTCCTTTTGATTATGCAATTCCAATTCCAATTGATATATATATATATGTTAGATCTATCAATGAGCTTGTTTTTGGGTTTTTGGCCGGTTGATGATGGATGGATGGAAGTGTTTTACTTTTTTTTTTTTTATATATGTGTGATAAATGGTGTGGAATGGAGGAGGTTTGCTGGACAATGGATTGAGGAGGAGAATTCCAGAAGAGTTGGTGATCTGTATCAGGTTCCCAAAGGTGGAATTGTGAAAACCCATTTTTGTTGCGTCGAGACCGGAACCCAGGTTGGGCCACCTTTGGTAATCAGGACCCCACATCTGATAGAGGGGCCCTGGGCGACCATAGTGGTGCAGCCTGATCTGAGTTTGATCAGCGCGGGGGCCACCATCCTTGCACCGAGGAGATATTGGGTGTCATTCAAGATGAGTTTTCATTTTGAACATCAGACAGTGGCGGGGCCCACTGGGTGATCCGATCACAATCTCGACCGCTCTAATGGCCGTATGAGGTGGGGCGACCCTAAGGGGAAAGATTGATCTAGTTTTGATCAGAGGTGGCCCGCCATATGTGGACTGTAGGGAGGCAGGGCATCGTCGTGAATGTTCTGTAACAGAACGTAACAGAACATGGGTTCTGTTACAGAAACGAAAAGGAGAAGATGATGGCCTTGGTGGTCTGTGGGTGTATGGGAAAAATAGGAAAACTAAGGGAGGATGGGAAAGTGTAGTCCAGCAGTTCGTGGGGCCTAGGTGGGTCCCTGATTTCATATCAGGTCCGGACATAGGATCAGTGATTGCTTAGTGACCTTGATGATGAAGACTGATCTAGGACTGGGACTAGTGGGGCCCACTGATCTAATGACCCATTAGTTTTATTAATTAAAATTAGACCTACAGTTTCTAATGAATATAAATGAGACCCATTAGTTTTAGAAAATAGAATAAAGACCCACTAGGTCTTTAATGAGTCTAATTAGAGGTGGGACCCTTAAGATTATACCTTTGGGAATCACATTAGATTTTAGAATTAAATAAGCCATGAGTATTTTAATAAACCCAATTAGAATTCTTGTGTAACCTGGAATTTTCCTCAGACCCAGAGTTCAGTATGCGTGGTTGACCGAGTTCAGTGTTTGGCCGAGCTCAGTGTCTTAGCCGGGTTCAGTGTTGGGTCGAACTCAGTGTTTTAACCGAGCTCAGTGCTTGACCGAACTCAGTGCTTAACCGAGCCCAGTGCTTGACCGAGCTCAGTACTTGACCGAGCTCAGAGCCAGAAAACCGAGATCAGGATTCCGAGAGAAAGAGGCCGAAACCTGAGACACCCCCTTAGCTGGAATTTGCAGTGTGCGCGGCCGACCAACCAGGCCAGGAGGTTGACCGAGCACACTGGAAATTCCAAATTTCAGGACTTTACCTGAAGGGTGAATACTCTCTGATCCCAGTGTGCCAAGTTGACCCCCAGGCCAGGAGATCGACCGAGCACACTGTGTACAGTAAGTTTCCCAGACTTTGGTTTCTCATGTTGTGATCGTTTGTAGGGCCCATTGACCATCCAAATAGACTTCCATCACTGTGCCAACCACGAGTCAATGGTGTGGCTCAACCTTGACTCGTGTGGCCCACTAATTAAGGTCCAGGTTATGTAATCTAAGATGATTCGACCTTTATGTGTTACCAATGATGCTCATAACTTCTGGAGCACCAAACACAGTATTCCTTAGCATCTGAGGTTTCATTTAAAGATCAAATTACCTGAGATAGACCTGAATCCAAAAGTGGACCAATTACTTAGGTTGGACTGTTGATATCTCCCACTGATTCTTGTATTTGGAGATTCATCTCCCTCATATTATTATTGTCACTCTATTGTCCTTATTATTGCTTATACCTGTTAATTAAATGGAAAATGGATGACCTGAACCTAGGACTACTTAGAGGTGACCCGGTAATATGATTGGGTGAACATTGACCCATGTCTGTGGCTAGGCGGGCCCTTTTATGGCCTAAGCGGATGTGGATTTCCCTAGACTGGAGAGGTTAGATTGTATGGGCTTGTGACTCACCATGGATGTAAATGGATCGTATGTCATTGGAAAGGGATTGTATCTCATTTGGACTGTAATAGACCAGGCCATGTATTGGTGGGCCTTAGTATGGATCCAATGATTGGACTTGGACTTGGACTATGATCCATGAGTTGTATCGGGTACTTGGACCTCTTAGGGACTTTATTAGGACCTTGTTCACGCAAGGCAAAGCCTATACAAACACAGACTTTTATTGTTTCCTGAGTAGGCATAGACATTCACTCAGTTGATCTAAGCTCAGCTAGTTAGACTGATCATCACTGGTAGGAGCTATTGAGAGTGTTGTGTGGCTATCATGATGAGCATTGTTGGAGACGGACAGTGTAATACTGGGTCCGGTCTCAGTGTGTGTTGTGGATGATGTTATTTGCGGGGCTAGATAATCCCCAGCACTGTAGGATTTTCCCCGCCACGACTGTGTTCAGTATGGGAGGGCCGCGGCATAATATCTCGCGGTGTCCAGCTTGTGTGGATGTACCATATTGTGTAGGTTTTAATAATATGTTTATCTTGATTCTATTTGTTTATCTTGCTCAAGGATGAAAATAGCGGTTGCGGCGGGCGTAGCGGCCCGCCGCCAAAACGCTACGAAGCGGGGGATACGTAGCGTAGCGGGGATACGTAGCGGCGTAGCGGTGCGATTTGAAATAATCGCCCAAAAAATCTAAAAAAATTCCAGAAAATCCAGAAAATTGTAAAATGAAAGAATATGTGGTTCTTTTGCAAAAGTAAGTAAGAAAAGTGGGTGTAGCGGTGCCCTCAATATATGAAGTCCTGTATCGCTGAATAAATAGAAAATAGTAGTAATTATTAGTTTTTTCACATGTATTCATGTTTTTTAGTCATACTAACTTAGAAAGTAATGGAAAGCTCATAAAAAAAAAAAAAAACTAGAACATAAAATAAAGGCATAAGACTTAAGAGTTAGGTCATTACTCATTAATGAACATTGAACAATTAAATATCAATACTTCAACATTCTAGGTTCAAACTCAATCAAGTGAACGAACTATGAAGTGATCAATAATCAATATTCAATATTCAACACCAATTTAAAAATGACAGAGTAGAGAGTTAGTGAAGGAAATAGGAATACCTTAGTCACCAGCACAATGAAGGTTCTTTATAAAATAATTTAATTAAGACCAATTTGAAATCTAGTAGTAGTAGGTAACTATATCTTTACTACTATACAATTTCAAACATAATTAAACAGGTTTAATATCTTATCTAGCAAGTTATGATAATAATAGACATCCAAGCACAAAAATGGAAAGACAACCAGCAAAAGAGTCTTAGCTATCATGGTCAAGTATGATCCTTTTATCTTCTTGATTGCCATTTTTTCAAAAACATGCGCTTCGCAGAGGGAGAGGGGGTCCGGGGGATTCCCTTGCGGGCCGATATTTCGGCCGTGGCGTGGCGGTATCCCCCGCCACGGCCGATATATCGGCCGCCACGCTACGTGGCGGCCGCTATTTCAATCCATGATCTTGCTCAACGGCCTAGGATCTGTACCATTGCTATTATCTTGACTTTATTCCTGTCCCTACTCACTTTGATGCATGCATTCTATATTATTTGCATACTGTGACTTGCCAGATCTTTAGATCTGATCTACTCTTGGTGCTTAGGTCTTGACCCCGAGTTCGAGGGCGATGCGTACGCACTCGTAGAGGCGCCCGTAGTTGGTGACTACGGATGGGGACAGGCCGACCATGAGGTCGAGCCTGAGGTTGGAGAGCCGGCACATGGGGCATGAGAGTACATCTGTTTGTTTGGGTTTTTTAGCGATATTTTGTAGTGAGCGGGGTAGTTAGTCAAATATGTAATAAACCTTTGTTTTTCTCACTTAACATTTTTAGGCCGGACTTCAGCCCGTTACACTTGATATATCATTCATGATACCTTATGCTTTCGTTATCTCTATTATTGCTTCCGCTTATTTCTGTATGCTTCCGCAATTCTAACCATTGTTATAATATTGTTGAAAAAGTTTAAAATTGGACCTCACTGCGGACCTACGATCTTGGAAGTTCTCGGATTTTTCCGGAAAGTAATGCGCCAATTTCGGTACTTTGACAGTTTTCACGGTATTCGGAATTGGGGGCGTTGCACGCCATAGACATGACAGGGACACGGGTTTTACATGTAAAAAGTGAAGTATTAGATACGATACAATACGATACATTGCCCATTTTAAAGTACCCGCGCATCGTAGATCATGACGGTAAAGATAGATCTCCTTTGAGTTTCATACATTATTTTTATTACATTTATGACTTTTAGTGAAGGCCATGTGGTCTTTTCCTTTTGTTCAACTTGAGGAAATCTCACTAAATGGTATTGAATGAAGCTAATTTCATTTTCTATGTATCTTATGTTTCATCAATATAAGATTGAGATTTATCAAATATGAAAATAGAAAAGGGAAAGGATATGTGTGCATGGTCCTGTAACAAGGATTCTCACCTGACCCCTGTTTTTGTTATCTCTTTGGATTTCCAAATCTTTGACCAGCTTCAACCACAAATCTTTCACTTTCCCAGGCTCTAGGTCCTTCAAACGTAATTGAGCACATCCAATGAATTCGGCAGCTTGGATTCCTTCATCATCATATATCTTTACCACCAGATGTTGAGTAGAGGCATCTTCAACCTCAAACTCAAAATGCTCATTCCAGACAGGATTTAACTGGTTGTTCTGAAGAAAATACAGTCACATCTTAAAACCACGGATAAACAGGACCCCAACACAAAAGGAAGGAAAAGCCCATGCACTTACTATTGTTTTGCTAGTCTTCATTCTATCACGTAGAGGACGAATATACAACACAGCAAAAGGGTCAGACTTCCCTATGATATCTTTGTTTGTTAAATCCTTCGCTTGTACAAGTTTCACCTCCAGTATCCCAACAGGTTTCAATTCTAGATCACTAAGCAATGAAAACAAAACACAGTTAAGTCCATAACTCAAATAAAGCCTTGTCTTCAACAGTAGAGATGGCATTTGGTCATATACCTATAATCCCCAGGTAAAATGGGAATGACTTTTCGTACAGGCCATGTTATGGAATCTTCAACAGCATCTCGAATCATTTCCTGCATGAATTGAGAAAATAGATACAGATTTGATAAACCTCAGACTATACTATTAATGAATATAAAAAACTGGTTTGTTCAGCTAAACAGGAGCACTAGAAAATATCTGTACTTCATACATGAACTGGAAGTTACCTAAAGCAAGCACAGTTTATGCAATGCATGGAAAATAGTATACATCATATGCCCACAGTGTTTGACAATGCACATATTATATAAAGTTGCCCATGTGATTAAACAGACGCATTTGGTACTTTGTCAGGCTAAGTGAACCAGTGAACTCAAAAGAAGCAAGATTAAGTCAAGATAACCACAAAGTCCAGGAATTCTTTGCGACAAATCTCACTATACCTCTGCAGCCTCAACACAATAAAGCCTAAAATGATTTTTTTGCTAATAATAACCTGGAAACATTATTTTATAATAATTGGTATTGTAATGGATATGATCATATAATGATACCACAAAAGACGTACAAGATGCAGAACTAGACTGCATGCAAGAAAAGAATTGGCATCTGACACCAACGATTTAATTTTCAAATCCCCATACCCACCGTCACACACATCACATAAACCTGATGGACCCTCTTGTTCGTTCATGCGTGCATGCATGCGGTCACATGACTCAAACCCTCAACCTCTAGTTGAGACAGAGCACATTCCAACCGTGTTGCTGCAGTAGACATAGAGATGTAAAATGGGCTGTGCCGTGATGCCCGTGGCCGAGGTCTCCGGCCGGTTGGCACAACTGCGGACCGGCCTGCCAAGAGGCACGGCATGGCCCGGCCCGGCCTGCCATGTGTTGGTCGTGCCATGCCATGCCACCTCTATCTAGACATAAGCCTCCTGATCGTTATTGTAATTTTTTTTAATGGTATCGTAATTGTAGAAGTCCATCTTCATCAGGTAAAGGGTCGAGTATGAGTAAAAACTGTGCAATATAAAAATATTTGGTAATTTCAGATCATATAGATTATGGGTACCTAATGACTACACCACTCAAACTGAGTAGAATAGCTGGAAGCCACCAGTGTCAGGATCAAGACAGCAGCAATTGATGACCAGCAATGAATATGAAAGTACAAGACATTACACATACTGAGAAAAATACATACAGTCAATTGAGGAGTAGAACACCTAATAATGGAAAGGTCACTGTTAGGATGACACACCAAAAGCATTGGAGAGTTGAACCAAGGCTTGAAGAAGAGGTAAAATGTGAAGGCTGCACCAAGCAGTATGATGCAGGCCAGACTACTGGGCCCCGATTGAAAGTATATTCCAGAAGGCCCAAAGCCCACAAGGCCCAGCAGTAACACAATCATCAAACGAGAGTTTCTAGTTTTAGGCTTTCTAGAAGATTTCTCTACATTTAGCAAATTTCTTTAATTGCTTTTATTAGGTAGTTTCTAATTTCCAAGATTCTTAGAATTAAGAAGTTTCTTAGTATTAAAGATTGGTTACTAAAATTATGTTGAGACTCTACTATATATAGGATGTAATCCCTTCCATTGGGATATACAGAAAATTAATGAAATTTGGGTTCTCTCAAACGAGCATTCCTCTATTGTCTGTGGTGTGAGACCAAGACATCCTAACCTAAGCCTTCTGGCTTGGAGAATAGCCCGTTGGCTAATCTCCTTCTTCCCTGCGTTGCTTCACAGTAGGTAGATGTAATTTTCTTGGTCAGAATGATCACAAAAAATGTGGTTACGGGTACATAATTTTCTTGGAAGTTTCAGTTTCATTTTAATGAGATCAAGAAGTTGTCTTCAAGTTTGCAAGTGGTGCATCGCCATGTGGTTAGATTGGCAAATAGCATGGCGGATGCTCTAGCCAAATAGAGGGTTCATAGAAGTTCTCCGTAGGTGGGCCACATTGTGTGGCGTATAATGCTCTCATACCATGCTCCCCTCCTCTTTTTTTTTTTTTTTTGGGTCTTTGCTTCGTATTTGGCTTCTCTTCTTTTAATAAATTTTTTGTTACTGATTTCTAAAAAAAGGTCACAGAAATGAGCAAAATTTTCACTAACCACAGTGTCCTCATTTACATCTTCATTGTTAATTAGCTAGATACAAGCAAAGCAGCTAGAATGCTCTTCCCAAAAAAAAAAAAAAAAAGGTTTTCCACCATAATTGCAAGATTCTGCACTTCATTTTTGAGAACTGTAAGAACTCTATCAAAGAGAACTAACAGGAAAAACACAAGAAACCAACTGTCAAAACTTGCATCCCTGAATAAGAGAACTAACAGGAAAAACACAAGAAACCAACTGTCAAAACTTGCATCCCTGAATAAGAGAACTAACAGGAAAAACACAAGAAACCAACTGTCAAAACTTGCATCCCTGAATGGTGGGCAAACCGGTGGAGAAAACTTTGCAAGATTTAGTGGTCATTTCCAGTGAATATCACCAGATTGAAACTTATATCCCTGAACCAAAATACAGTGTCACGTCTTTTTATGCCTCACAGGTGTTATTTAGAATGGCTCATAAAGTTTCTTTTCTGTTACCTCATAGAACCAGTGCGAAAAAAGAATATCAGCTGAATGCTTCTGTTACAGCTCAAACTAATGTTGGCCATGAGTGTGTGTCAAGGCCTCAGGATTAAGGAAAGAAACATAAAGGTAGAGGAAAATCATCATGTGCAAATAAATTAAAGCAGCAATACAGCCCTGTGCTATATAGCCTATAATAGAACAGGCAAGTTTTCTCGCAAAATCAAAAGATTACTCAGTATTATTGCATGCTTAGATAAACATCACCAAACTAATGAGGGAAGTTGACTGGACCTCAATAGCATCAGAAATCCCAGGGATTGATGATAGATCACCGCCAACAACCTTGAGCGTGAAATCCAGCTTTTTCTGTAGTCAAAATTAAAAACATCAAAATAGGTGTTACATGGCTCATAATATAACAAATGGGTTTGTCTCTGATTACAATCTTAAAAAGACAGCACACCTTCTCCCTCAAAGAATAGGATACAGCTCCAAAACAAGGGAACTCCTCCACCAGAGGCTTAAAGATTAACCTGAAAACCCCAGTGAAACCAATATTCTTGACCTAGATAAGAAAATTACAAACCAAAAAGCATTTAGAAATAATGGTATAGTGGCAGAGAGAAAACCCTCTAAACTATGTCGCCAAAACAATTGAAAAACAAGAAAGGAAAAATGTTTTCCTCACAAGTCACAATGGGTAGCAAAACTCAAGGACATGAATCGATTCTTAGGCCCTGTTTCTTTAGTGGAATTTCTGCCAGGATTTCACTATGTCTAGGAATTCCTGGACATGATGTGACAGGTTGTCCCCTGGAATTTCTAGATTCCATGTTTCCTCACTAGCATTTCTGGATTCCAGTAATATAAAAGGTCTCTGTTTACCTTAGGGAATCCAAGAATTCCACTCCTTTGAATTTTTGTGGAATTCCTGGATGCTCAAGCCCAAAGGAGCATCTAGGAATTCCACTATGTCTGGAAATTTAGAAATTCCCCAGACAGGAATTCCTGGAATTCCAGCAAGAAACAGGGGCTTAGTGACACAAGTTGTTACAGTAATGAAAAGAAAAAAAAATACTCATCAGGCATGACAACTGATAAGTGCATATGATATAAATGAAAAGGTTTTCACTTGTCTTGGCAAAATCTGCTAGAGTTAGCAAGTGAATAAGCACAATCTCCTAGAGTCAGCAAGTGACTAAGACCCAGGTGAGAAGATATATCCTCATTTGACTAATTAACAAGTAGGCTGGTTGTTGATGGGCCTGATGGGCCATGTGGGCTACTTCTACAAAAGAGTCCTATATATAAACTCCAATCAAGCTATTATCCAGATCATTACTTCTATTTACTCAAATAGAAGTCATTATGTAATAAATAAAATATCATATTCAGGAAACAAACACGCTGAAAAGAATTTGTTTAGTTATTGGGAAGGGGGAAAAACCTTGTTGGTGTAGGTTTCTAGGAGTGCCTTCTTAGCACTTTCCCTTGGTACGGTAACTAGTAAGTGAAACGTGCATATGTATGAATTCAGTCATTTCACGAAGTCTTTGAATCTTGAGCGCAAAGAATAATTATACATCACCTGTACAGGTAGTGCCAAGCCAACCAAAGTTTTAATGTCAAGTATGATGCTTGGATTCCCATCCCACTGCATCTCCAACTCCATAGTGATCCCACCCTCTCCCTCTTCAACAATCGACACGCCTAATTTATATGGCCAATATCAACAGCATATCATGTGCATGTTCATTTGTGTATCCACACAAATTATGCAAAAGAGAGAGAGAGAGAGAGAGAGAGAGAGAGAGAGAGAGAGAGAGAGAGAGAGAGAGAGAGAGAGAGAGAGAGAGAGAGAGAGAGAGAGAGAGGATTATATTTCAATGCAACAGCAACAACAACAATGCAACTAACCTGTAAATTGTGGAGCAACAGTACCAAGAGTTAGCTTTGAAAACTTAAGGGAGGCTAAGATAGATGGTCTATACTGTTCAAGTATCGGCTCAACAGAAGTTTTAATGAGCTCAGATGCTGCCTGCAGCACATATAACAAAAGCAAGCACTTTTACATCATGAAATGAAAGTTATTCCTAAGAAATTGTGCAAATCCCTACTACAAGTACAACTGAACTGAACACCAATTCATGAAACCCAAAATACGTAAACAGGTTGCAAACACAGTAAAGTTAAGAAGGGGAAAAGACACCTCATTGACATATGGCCATATCTTCATAAGCTCAAGGTTAAGCCAATTTAACTGCACGAAAATTAAATAAACAATATCAGCATCTAGGGGTTTAAAAAGAGGGCATGCAAGAATCACTATTGCAAACAGGAACTCAACTTTTGGCGCTGTGAGAAAACAACCCAAGAAGGGTAAAACTGGCCTGGAAGAAGCTTTCTTGAATCTTCCACTGTCATCCTTGCAAGAGCTGCAACTATTGAAGCCTGAAAAAAACCAAATAGTATTTCTCTTAGTTCTAAAACCCAATGCGGAAGTGCAAATAAAACAAAATGCTACAGAAAAACAAATTCACGACAGCATTTCCTATTCAGTTTTCAATGTTCATTTCCAACAAACTTTCTACAAAATCATTCCCCTTCCTTAGGAAGACTATAGTGTGGGACAAGCATCTGTTGTATAAGCATCTTACAACAAATAAGTTGGCAAATATCATGGCAAATATCATGTATCACTCTTCCCATGCCCGTATCTATGTAGTTTCATATGAGGATGCAATACATTTGCAACACATCCAAAGTGCAAAGTGTGGGCCATATTCTGTGTAGATCAGCTGGCTTGAGAATTCGAAATAGAATGGCCCTATCGCCAGTGGTCCCACATGATGTTGACTGTGGACTGTTTACTTCAAATGTTTTTTGTATAAATGAAGCACTTGATGCAGGGACATACAAATTGGTGACCTTATCCGATAAACAACTTGGATGGATGTGGCAAACATGAAACCACATGGAAATCAGTATGGAAATCATGGAGTGCATGTTAAAGTTCTTATAAAATTGCACTCTATCTTTGCTGGTGACATGACTCTAACCAGCAACCTTGTAAATGTGACAATGAGCACCTTCTCATAAAGTTTTAACTTTGAAAGAAAAGAAGAAGAAAACGCATAGTGAAGTTTAGTTTTCTCTACCAACATAGCAAGAAAGTGAACAGTTCTATTAAGCAAGTTATAACAGCCACAGACCTTCACAGAGACCAAAAGAAATTGAATATAATAGCAGGAACTAGGAAGATATGAACTGACTTACTTGGGTGTGTTAGAGGAAGCAATATTAAAGCTACAAATGTGAGAATAAAACAATGTTTGGCAATCTGGTTTGTGAATGATGAAATATTTTGAAGAAGGTCATGCATCAGAATTTCATGAATTTGTTACAAAATCAGGGCCTGTTGTTTGGCAGCATTCTGGTATCCAAAATTATGCCCAACTGATAAAAAAAATCCTACAAATCCCAGCAACAACCCAGATAACAGAACAGATAGAATTCTGGACTTTGATCGTGTGCATCCCAACTCGCAAGCGGTTTGAAATTTTTGGCAGCAGGAAAAAAAATCTTAAGCATAAAAACTCATAATAGTATTTAACCTGCTGTTATTTCTAATCCGAATCCATCCCAAACACTAAGAGGAACTAAAAACCACCCTTTCTGCCAAACTATTCAAAACCATTTGCGATGTGGGTACATCCAAATTCGCCAACACTATCAATAACAAAAATCAAATGATTAAAACAAAACCCAGATCATGATTCTTTCTTACCAGCTCGCACCGCAGCTTGGATCGTGAATTCTCTGAACGGACAAAAGCAATCACGAGGCCCAGACCACATGCAATCCCGAGCACAAGGCCTAGAAAGAACGACATTTTCCCAAAAAGACCCACAAAGCAAATCCTCCACTAACAAGATCCCAAGATCATGCAAACGAAAAAATAATCACAAGACAAAAACACCCTAACTGCCAAAAACCCAAACTACTCTCAGCTTCAGAGCCTCCCAGAGTCAACCGTAAATGGAAGGATAATCATCCAAGCAGACTAATTCCAACAAGAACTAGCTCATCTTCCCACTCTCCTTCACATCGACCAAACCACAAACACCTGGCGACCCAGATGACGAAATCGCCACCGGTTGCTTTTTCCTCAAAACCAAGATGAAAAAAAAAAAAATTACTTTTCGCTCAAATCGAACAAATCATAGAGACCCAGATGATCAGAACGCAAATTCGTGCCTTTTTCTTCAAAACCCAACAAAGATAAAAGATCTTCCTTCTTGAATATGAAAGGGAGGGAGGACGAAAAGTGTAAAAAATGAAGATTAAAGAGAGACAGGAGGTGAAAGGGCACTCAAAGATGGAAGCTTTTTAGTGGCAACAGGTGTGTTTTTGCGTTCCTCTCTTTCCTATCTGTTGTCTGTTTGAAGCTATTCGTTTTTACTTTCGTTTCTTCAGATGCTGTTATTTCCTTTATCGCAATCATAGTCGCGTTTGGAGCGAACTGACCGTATCGGCGTATCCAATATGGGAACGACTCCATTACTAGTCTGCCACACACGTAGGATCCCTATATGGAGACATTGATGAGACTTTCCGTGACAAGATAGACAGCCAGTTAGAACCAAAAATTTTGTTTAGCAGGGGAAAAAGACTTTAAATAAAATTATAAAATTTAGTTTTAAAATATAAAATAATTAAATTATTGAAGATATGTTTGATGTCTTTTTATTGAGTTAAAATCATCAATTATTGTTTCTCTTACAAAATGAATCAATATTTAACCATGGTCAGCACCCCTGTAAAATATCATGAATTAAAATCATATAAAAATTTATAAATTTATTGTTAACAACAATAAATGAAAAAAATAAGTCGAATTCAAATCATTACTATAAAATAAATAAAACACAATGCACAAATACCCAATCTTGTGATTTATATAGCATATAAGACTATAATTTAAACAAATCATATTTTTAGTGATTCAATCATAGCGCAAATAACCGTCCTTTCTTATGCACGTATTTTGTAGGTTATGATTTAAAATTTTATTATTTAAAACCTCAAAAAAAAGTAATTATAGCATCCCATATATAAAATCTAAACCATTTAAAAGTATGGTTCGTTAGTTTTTACCTACTTAATATAAATTTCTTTAATTAAATTATTCTGACATGGGTAATAATAATCAAAGTAAAAGAATTTAACTATATTTCTTTATTCACAATAGATAAAACTCCAAATGAACTAAAACTTAATATAATTATAAAATGCAAATAGACAATGATTTTAAGCAGACTATATTTAATATAAGCAACAAAGATTGAAAATACATATAATGACTTATAGTGAAATTAGTACATCTATGCCATGTAAAAAGAATTATAAAAGAGAAAATGGATTTGTCATTCTTATTCTTTATTCATACATCAAAGTCAAGTGTAGAATCTACAACTTCTTTCAATATCTTCAACAAGAAGACATGCTTTCTCTTCTTCATCTCTTGGATCATAAAGATTTGAGGTAAGTTTAAGATGGAAATGAATATTAAAAAGGGGCTTTTGGCGGTAGGTCCTTCATCATTTACTTTTACAGTCTAAGGTCCACGAACTTTTTTTGTAGTGGCAGCAGTCCTTTCATGAAAATGATCATCTGAAAAAGACATAAATGCCCCTGAACACGTCAACATAAAGGATTGCTTCGCTTAAAACCATTTCAAACCATTTCATTGAAATAGAAACCACATTCATCCCAAAAGTGAAACCAAAAACGAATCAAACTACAAAAACCTAAAGTCTTCTTTGATTGATTGGAGAGAAACGGGTTCGACTCGGTGCTTTCCGGCTTCAATCTGTGCAATAACTTTCCGGAGAAGATGAGAAGAGTTGTAGAGGAGATCTCTGATGGGCCACATAGACTCGTTGGAGTCGGATAAGAGAGAAGTAGTCTCGGTTCGTTGGAGTCGGATAAGAGAGAAGTAGTCTAGGTTCTTTGTTTTGTAGAGTTCCAAGTACTGATCTCAAATATTGTAGAGTTCCATTGCATCTCTCTTGTCTCGGATTGCATGATCAAAAGCACATGGCCTTTTCTCCCATGATCTTGACAAGTGGCAGATAGGGAAAGAGATAGGAGAGAAGTTGGCTTAATTCAAGCCAAGCTACAAGAAGAAGATAGAAAAGGGGAAGAGGACGGCTGGGCTTTTGCACGTGATCGACTATGGTGCCCAGCATCCACTCAATCTGTATGCCAGCAAATTTGTGTGGGTCCAGACTCAGATAAATTTGTGTTGGGTCCAGACTCAGATAATTTTGTTCACAAATCAGAAAAGTTGTTCAAAACTCAGATAAATTTATCTGAGTTTTGGCAGATTTATCTGAGTAATTTCAGAAGTTCAAATATGTTTGCCGAAAACTTAGATAAATTTATTTGAGTTTTGGCAAATATATCTTAATTTTTCCATAAGTTCAGATATGTTTGCCGAAAAACTCAGATAAATTTATCTGAGTTTTTCATCAGAAACTGGTGCTTGAATGGCTGAGAGAGAATCAGTCAATGTTTTTACAGATTGTAGGTAATCAGTAATGGGTGATGCACCTTTTTTGAATTATTTGTAACTGGTTGTAAATAAGAGACTTTTGTGCTTGAGACTGTTGTAGATGAGTCTCTTTAAGAGAGAGTCAAAGTGAACAGGCAGTTGTGAATCCAAGAGCCTGAGGGGCAACGATCTTGGCAAGAGTGGCATTGATGCATCTAATGACAAATTGATCAATGTGGGTCCATCTTTCAAGGGCTGGATTTGGTGTTGCGATGCTATCTACAGAGATATTGGCAGGAGGTGCTGACTTAGTACCATCAACGTAGCACATGAGACCAATGCTTTTCAAATGGATTCCATCTGATATTTCCATACTAAAGAGTTGGTGCCATCCAATTCAATGGAGACAAAATTGGTAATGTTTGTGATAGGGAGAGTTACTGTGAGAGAGGAAGAAGAAGCAGAGGAGGCCATGGTGGTTGAATGACGGGATCAAAGAAGAGAAATAGACGTGAGTCCTTGTAGGGCTCTGATACTATGGTGGCGAAAAAAACGTGATCTGCAATGTTACTCCACAACCATGGAAAAGAACGGAAAATGGAAGAAATGAGATAGAAGATGGAAGGAGTTCTCTGGGACAACAAAGAATAAGAAAGAACTTGGCCTGGGAATGAGGGTTGAAAGGGGCAAATTAGTCATGAAAATATATGACATGGCATATTAGGACCTTTCACCAAAATATTTCCAGCTGTCTGGACTAGAGACATTAGAGAAAAAGTTGTTGTCCTTGATGCCTTAAAAGACCGTGCGCAGGGACCTTTGGCTAATTTACCCTATTAAAAATCTCTTCACAAATCTCCGTTAAGCTTTCTTTATTTATTCTTATCTCCTTCCTTTCTTTTCCTTTTAAGTTTTCCTAAAATCAGCAATTTTGTTTTCTTTTTTCTAAGAGTCAAAACCATCTTTAAAAAAGCCCTAAATAATGCACAGAGGAGGTGCAAAGCACTGTTTGCGGGGAGTTATAATGTATGGGGGCCCTCCCCCTAAAGCTTCTTGATTGATGTTGCCTGGATATGATCTGATCGTTGATTTAAGAGGCCTGGCCATCACAGATTGCAAGATCACAGCTGTTTCTTCTTTTTTTTTAACTTATATTCCATTTTATCTTTAGATCATCAGTGGGGCCCATGATTGAGTGGGAAGATCTTTCAATAGTTTCTAAAATCATGATGGGGCTCAGCATATATATCAATTGAGTAGAGGATGAATGGATGATGATGATGATTAACGGGCCCCACTTGTACATATAGGGGGCAATGAAGGACATGAGATTTTTTGCTTATCCAAGCCGTTCATTTCAAAGTGCTCCAACATGGATGGGAGACCAATAAAACAAAATCTCAACCATGAGAAGAACTTTATGACATAATTATTTATGTGTGTGGAGAAGTAAAAGTAAAGATAATATATGTCGAAATAAAAACAGAGGTGTTGTATAATATTTATTTGATTTCAAGTAAAATTAGACATATCATAATTCATAACGGGAAGAGAGAGGGTCTAAAATTAAAAAGCACATTTTGTCTTAACTAATCTTAACTACTCTTTTATCACAATTTTGTGAGGTAAAAAGGGCCTTGTGAAGAATTATGCTATGGTGGGCCACGGTCTATTTCAATATGGGATTAACAACTTTGATTACCTAAATGTGGCCCACATGTGATGATGCTCCATTTTGCAGATGAAAAAGTGAAAATCCTAGTGTGCATTGTAGGCATGTGGAATATTTCTTTTTTTATCCTATTTATTATTGTTGGCTCAAACTTTGTTTAAGCCGTCCGTTTTGGCTACTAGTGTCAAGAACAGATGAAGCATCTATGATGACATCGAAAGGAGACCCCACATAATATGTCAACAATATCATAATTTATTGTATAAGAGAGGGAAAAATGTGCAGGTTTTTAGTGGGTGGTTTTATGTATCCGTAGGTTTACCAATGATTCTCCGAATGAAGGAGAGTCGGCGGGTTCCTATATATTATAAAAAAAAATAAAAAAAAACCTTTATTTTCAGGGCCACGTGGGGCCAGTTTTTCCTTGATCTACACGGTTAAAATGATGTATCGACCATGTGTAAGTGATACCTTAAAACCATCCAAGTTGGGAAGATCAACCACACCCATGTTGGTGACAGTTGTTATGTTATTCTTTAACCATATATTTAGGGCACTAATTGTATAGTGTTATAAATGCTTCAATGAAAGGGAAATTTTGAATAGATCTATGTTCACATTAGCATTTATTTAGCATTCAAAATATTATGTAGACTTTTTGAAATATTATATGGCATGGTCACTGATAAATGAGCTAGTATGAGACTCACATGAATTTGGGTCCTATGACTCAGCACTATGTATTCATTAATGGACCCACTTTCAAAATCTGCAAATGCCAGAAGTCACCATATCCTATCTCTTCATACAGAGCCAAAAACCGCATAGTTGGACTAACCTTCAATAAGTTATCATGTCTTTTCCATTGTGTGGCCACCTTTCAAATCAACACCTCTTAAAACTTTTCATCCCACCATTTTTTATCATTACTCCAAAATTCATTTTACTGTAAGTTTATGCTCATGAACGGATTGGTAACAAATAAAACACATGAATTAACTATTTTTCATTTCATAGCAATTGTGAATTATAGCTGTGAATAATTTAACTGTAGGCCTAACTTTGAAAAATGACATATTTTTAGAGCATATTTGGATGCATTCTTGACATTTTTAAAGATATTTACTTATAATTGATAGGGGTTGAAATCCTATGTATGTGAAAGAGTGGATCATTACCATTTCAATGGTGGCCTTCACTGAGGCATGCATTTAAAGCATTGGGTTCATGGAATTCTTTGACTCTCCAATTTAATTCTTTTTCTGTTGGGCAATCAGACACTGCATGCATTTGGTTCATTGTCTCCGTCATTTATTGCAGCCTCTATCCATTTATTTTGAGTATTTGTATATACTTTAAAACATTAGAAGGAAGAGAGAAAGTGAAAAAACACCGTAAATAAAACTAACCTAACTTAAAAGTAGAGAGAGAGAGAGGGAGGGACATAACAAGTGAGGTTAACGACAGACTATGCACACTAATTTTATCTTTTGTTACCTAGTCATGGAGGGGTGAAACACATTATATTCCAATCATGGAAAAGTTACAGGGGCGGAACTAGGATTTCATCTCGGGGGGGCCAAAACTTAAATAAATTTTTATTTCACCAATTATTATAACTATCATATTTTTAGCAATGCATAATAGAATCAAACTTTGTATAGCTAACAAACATGAATACATGCAAAAAATTAGATTAATATTATTTTTTTTATAATCATTCAGCGATCCAAAACTTTTATGCACTAAAGGGACTGTTATACCCCTATCTTAGTTATTATAGGAAACAAACATCAAATTATAACATTTTTCAATATTCTAGATTTAAAAAAAATTATTTTTACAATCTTTTCAATTTACACCGCTATGCCACTACATAGTGTTTTGGCCACCCGCCGCAAACGCTCTTTTTATTCTTGGTGGGAAGACCATTTTATGTGAGTTAGACAATTAACTCTTCCAAGAATAGTTCAGATGACTGCCACATCTCACTAAATACAGAGGAAGTTGATTGGGGTCCACGATTGTTCAAATTCAAGAACTTTGACTATACTGTAACATTTATTGACATGTTAAGAGGTGATGGAATGTCACAGATGCTGAAGTTGAAGTTAAGGGTGGGAACCAGATTTACGAAGTCGGATAATTTATATATAACAGGATAGGAAGCTACAGATAGCTCAGAAGAGGATAGGAAGCAACAGCTAACTCGGATGAGTATGAAGAGTGGGCCAGAAATCATATCATAGTAATGTAAAAGATCCAGATGGGGTGAAGGAAGTGGTGAGAAATTATTTTGAGGAACTGTACTCCATGGACACAACATAAATCCCCAAGCTTGATGTGGTTCCCTTCCTGTTGATTTCTCCAGAAAAATCACATTACAAGGCAGAGGTGGCACTTGCTCAGCCTTTGAGAGGCAAGGCAATTGTTCCATATATTCTCAGCTTTAATTTTTTGTGAGTGCCATATTTAACTTTATTATTCTAGTGAGTTATGAGAACAAATACAAGTCTGAATCACACAATTCCATGAAACAAACCCTTTAGATGATGATAATAATAAATAAATAACCATACTACACAACTATTTGATGTGTTGCTGAGTTACTTCAAATAATTAAACAACCCCTTTAAAAATTACAAATTGCAATAGAGCAAGTTATAGTGTTATACACTCTACTGAAGCTATGACTTGAAGTGTATCAAAGCAATCAGGAGAGCATGGAACTAAAAACAAGGCATCTTAAACTTTCAACTACCATACATTCAAATTATCAAACATGTAGCATACATAAAACAGGAGGATAGATGATCAAATGCAACAGTCCATTGAAAAAGATATACTTTCAAGGGAGTCAAAGATACCCAAACACAAATATTCAACAACAAAAAAAAGACCAAATCAAATCGTTTATTGATTATCCGAGACCAAAAAAACATAAATTGAAGGGAAAAAAGAAGAAGAAAAGATTAGGGTTTTATAAAGAGGATATAATAAGATGCATCCGATGAGGAAATCTCTGTTGTGAGGGAACTTCTTAGGGTAGAACTGAGCGACGAGAGCGATGGCGATGATTATGATCCCTAATAACAATCTGATGTTGCCAGCCGCCTCCTTCTTCTTCTTCCTATTCTTCTCTCATCTTCTTCGTTAGGTATTGGAAAAGGGTTAGGGACAGAGTTAGGGCTATTCTGGAGAAAGGGAAATAGGGAAAGGGTCGTTGGATGGGGGGGCCAAGGCGGGATGGACAAAATCCTGGGGGGGGGGGCATTTTGGTCATATAAAATGATGATCCAAAGCCTGGGGGCCAGGGCCCCCCGGCCCTACTGTGGTTCCGCCACTGAAAAGTTGCCTGCTTTCAAAGAAAGAGAAGCCTCAATCATTGAGAAAGAAGCAAGCTTATGCAATAATGGAAACCCATGTCAAACGAAAGAACTCCGCTGGCTCCTACAAGAAAAGAAACCAAGGACCAAAACCTTATGCAGTTAAGTGAAAAATGAGGTATCCAACTAAATACACGCAAGTCTTTGTTCTCCATAAGCACACCTTCAGAGATCAGCAAGCGCAAGAAGGTCAGATTGATGATAGACTTATCTTACATTATGCTAAATCAAAATGTCAAAATATTCACCTACAGTAACATCCACATGCAAATGTTTTATCAAATGGTTAAGGAAATGTGGAGCTCATTGAAAGAGAGTAAATATTCCTCAATTTAAAGTTGCTGACTGAGACAATATAGTACACAAAAACTTTTGCAGGAGAATATTACCCTTAGCTAGAATTGTTACCTCTGTGGCTCTCTCACCACTCACCACTCACCACACAAGTCATTGCATATAAAACAAAACAAAGAGCATTATTTTAACCCGTCTATTTCACAACATTACATGAATTCACTTGCAAGTCACAATAAACCTTTATTATTATATGCAGTGATCCACTTAAACTTTTGCATGTGTCAGCTAAAAGAAAAGGTATAAAAGTTCAGGCTGCCACCAACAAAATGCAACTCCTGCTGCATTTCTTTTCCACCAAATAACCCTTTGAAGTCAATAAGTCATTTTCTTCCCAACCGAACGTCACTGCCTTTTATTCTTTTCACTATTTTCCATGATTTCAGTGCCGACAACAAGTGGACGGCAAGGATTGCATATTGACTTTTCAAAAAACACGCATGGCTACATGGCATTTGACAAAAGGAGTTAGGATGCTCTCTGATCAGCAAAGGTGGCTGGGAGCCAGTCGAGCCCACGGGCGGGGAAAGTAGATTTCGAGGGAGGAGATTTAATTGAGCGCGTAGTTAAAGAGTCTTCGGACGAGGAAAGGTGGCTTGTCCAATATTTTATCAGTGTACAATCAGGTGAGAATTGATACATCTTATCACTAGATTAAAATGCCGATCTCAAAAAACCTGAGTTAAAGAAGTAGTTAAGCTCACCTACCAAAAATCCTAACTACTTAAAATCAATGTCTTCATTGTATGCGAAATCTCCCAAGATTTTATTCCAGTAAAAGTTTACAACACCATTAGATTGAAGATAAAAAAAATGAATAATGTGATTAATTCAATCCTATAATCACATTATTCATTTCACGGTCAATCTAAATGTTGGGGTCAATTCTTAATTATATTGAGGTAAAATCTTAAAAACTCTCATTACACAATAAAAGTGAAAAACATTTAGTTTGGACGGATCAGATCTTCAATAGGTGAGCACAAAATGAAGCTCCACTTATTCAATTTCGGACTTCTCTAAGTTAGAGAGCCACGCAATACACGCTCTTGACAAAGTAGGTTGATATTCCAAGTCCCAACACGACTCTCTTCTATATTTCAAGTTTCAGAGCTTTCACAGGAGAAGAGTCATAAATATATATATATATATATATATAAATGCATGTGGCAATTGAAAGGGATGATTTTTGGAATCCAGAAAAATTGACCATGACCTGAACATTATTTTTATACTAATATATTATCATACACTGTAATCTGTACACTCAGGTATATGGTATTCCAATAAAGATCATGGTTTCAAGTGTAGGTATGATCAGAGTTCAGAACCCTGTATTGGTTTCTAAAAAAATTGATATTTATCGGCATCATTCATCATCATCATCAAAGTCTTATTTCAATTGATATTAATCAGCATTATTGATATAATTTTTAAAAAGAGTACTCATTAAAATAATATATAAAAAACTTTAAAATGGGGAGTTAAATGTTATTTTAGAGATTAACCATAGTGTGTATCTATCTTGTCACTACTATAAGGATGTTTTACGAAATAAATATTAAGTATAGCTTTTACCACTTTATAATAAATATTTTACTTGTTTTTAATTGCAAACAACTATAAAAATTAGTGTTGTTAGTGTGGTGCATTATTTTTTAGATTGAGTGGTCTTAGAAGACTACAATGGTGCGTCATTATTTCATTTTAATTTTTTCTTTTGAGCTCAATGGTGGGGCACCTCCCGCTCTATAAAACAACCGAGGTTCTATCATCGGCGGTAGCACTGATGGCTTCGGTGTAGAGTGTGTGAGTGGGCCTCTCAGTGGTAGAAGAAGACAAAAAAAAAAAAAGGGAATAATATCCACTTGAGAGGTGGAGGAGTGACATAAAGCGTGAGTTTGCTTTGTACATCATTACATATGTGAAGAATCTCACACGTAAAACTCTAAATCATGTGTTGTAAATGCCACTGTAACTTCTTGTGAGGATCCCCTAGATGAAAAGCAATCTAGTGGGTGGGAGCTTGTTTTGGCAAACGAAGTGAGTAGGAGTTAGAATGAAGATTAGGGCTATCTCAATTCCAATCCTATTAAAGCCAATATCACGAAACTTTATGCGATAAAAATCCAATATTGACAAGTCAATTCAAAGGGGTAATCTATATCCTGGAGGTGGATATCTGACAGGGAACAATCATAATTAACTTGGCATTGAGAAACCGTGGCTGCATCAATTGAAATATTATACCTCAGATGGCCAAACTCCTCTTTGTTCCAAGTCTTCAGGTTTCATTAGTCTCTTCAATCTTTGAGCCAAAATAAATTGAGGGTTCCCAAGGCAGGGAGAGGCCCAGATTTGCTCAACGTGTTCCAAAAAAGAAGGGTGAAGGATCCACATCTCTGCAAATTTGAATGGAATATTTGAGGCTTTGATGGTAGGCTTATGGCTTAGAAGGAGGGGGGCTATGATAAGAAGATATTCTAGGAAGGTGTGTAATAGTCGGATCTTCAGAAAACTCAGTCCATAGCACATTGGAGAGAGCCCTATCCAACCGGGCTGCAACATAGGAACTACCTTGTCTGTTGTGAGCCCAAGTGAATTTGTTCCCTTTGTAGCCAAGGTCTTTGAGGCCAGACATCAAAAGCATAGACTTAAAATCTGCCACATTTGCTGAATTTGGAGGGTTGAGACTGATTTTTTCATGAGAGGCAGAGATGGTGTTAAAATATCCTATAACCAACCAAGGTCAGGAGGTAGAAGAGGGATCTCTTCTGATTATTGAGCCATTGGACCCATACACATCAGTCAAAATGCAACTTTGGTTGGTAGTTGGGACATTTATTAAGATGGAAAGGTGTTGGTTGGAGAAGTCCAAAAGGGAGCAACTGAGGTTGGAGTGGCTTTTATAAAGCTCCATAAGTAGCTGACTGAGTTTGAAGATGGAGGGTTACTGTGAAAAGAATCAAAACCAAAAGAGTTGAGACCAAGGTCTTGGAAGGAAGAGAATTAAATCTTAGTCTCAGCGAAGGCTACCAAGAAGGAGAGAGCTCTGTTTTTTTGGGGGTGGGGGTGGGGGTGTGTTAAGGGAAGTCTTTTCCTAAACTTCTTTGGAAGGACTGAGGAATCAACAGTCAAATCAAATAAGAAAAATAGTTATTTCTCATTTATAAGGCTTAAATGGATATATTTCAATCTTTTGAAATTGATTTCAATTGGATTTACTGCTTGCCTCATTTATCAATAAATATATTGAGATTATCTAATGCTGTAATTAATATTGCAAAAAAAAAAGTTTTGTGGACTCTATTTTTAGCAGAACAATTAAGTATGATGTTGCCAAATAAGTTCTTACAACTCATTTTCAGCATCAAGTATGATGTTGCCAAACAACTTCTTACAACTCATTTTCAATTCAACCATGTAAGTTATGCTCATATAACGTTTAAATAAAATTACATTGTCTATAAAATTCTACCTGAACCTATGTCCTTATTATCCAATTCTGTAATACTCATTCTTTCTTATTTGCTAGCTCTTTTAATATGTAAAATGCAGGTATTAATTCTTTGTAAATTCTAAGCTAAGTATCAACATGACTTGTATAATATTTTTAAAGGTCTCCAATTCCTTTTCATGTCATTTTGAACTTTTGACGAATTAATGTTGTCATTGAATATTGGCTTATCAACAATTAATCCGTCCCTTTCATCATTACTGGGAAAAAAGCATCTACAACTTTGCTTGACTGTTAGCCCACCAAATTGTAACATGATAGTTACTTAAGAACAGTCTACGTTTTAGCTCTTTTTTTTTTCCATCGAAGAGCATTCTTTTACCTTGATGAATTTATTGTTTTTCATTTTCTCATTTACGAACACTTTTTTGTCAACTTGAATTTCAAAATTTTCATGTATTTAAACAAGTAAGCCAGCTCTATTGTTTTCTTTTTTATTACATTTTAACTATTATCTATGCTTCAAGCTTATGGTCATCGAAAACTATGGAACGAGTATATTATCTATTTCTTTCTTTCCCTTTTCCGTAATTTTAGGTCTATCTGGTCTTCTATTGTCTTTGAATTTATCTTACTTAAGCATTATCGTTACTACAGCAGATTCTCTTTTGATTAATAGCTAAAATTATGAATCAGTTTCTGGATCCAGGGAAGATTCTTTATTTTTATTTTTTTCTTATTTGCTCCAAATCCTCAGTCTAGCACTCTCTATTTTTTTTTCCTCGGATTCTTTCATCATCCCGGCGACTTAGATATTTCTCAGGTTCTTCATATCAGATTTGAATAGTATTTTCCTCTTAATTTTGGATTTGTGAAATTTCACAAAGGACTGACTGGTGTGTATAAATGGGCCAGACCCATCTTATCAGCCTGAAATCAGGACAGGGCTTCATCTCTAGTTCACCTTAAATAGGTCTCTAAAATGGGATTTACAAATTACCTCATACATTCATTAATGACTTGTTTATCTAATTGTTTCTTTTTTCTTTTTTCTTTTTAAATGAAGCCCTTTTTGTTCAAGTTCTATTCCAATAACCCTTTTTATTTCGTATGGTAGAGCCCTGTCTTTTGATTGACACTTATCAACTCATGATTCTACACACTCCATTTTGATGTTGATCTGTCTGGTAACAACTACTGATTCAACAAGGAAAAAAAACGAAACACTCTTTTAAAAATTAAGAGTCAGAATTATCTAATCAGACTTAATATTTGACCCATTTCCTATCCGCAGTGTCTTCTACACTTACTCACTTAGAAACCACAAGTGAATCTGTAAGAGGAGCATACTTTTTGAACAGTGCACCATGCCACCATCTAAATTCAAAGGTAATTTTTCTTACTGAAAACCCTTTTCTTTCTTCATTGCTTTATCTTTATGTCTTCTTATTTCATCTTCTTAATTTTTTTTGCTATAATCCTTATTTCACGTCTGTACACACCCCAATTGAAGCACATGCATGCAACCCTAACCTTCTGGTTGAACATCTTAATTACAAAAAAATAAATTCAGATTAGCATTTTGGGGATTTCCACTTTCCCCATTTCATCTCCAGATTGCAACTTTTCGTTCTTCTCCATCCAAACCTCCTCCATGACATTCCTTCAATTTAAATAGAAGCAGTTACTCAAACAAATATTTTGTTAGAAAATGCTTCAATATGGCGGGTAGAACAGAGATGGGCTACAGGGGATGAGTATTGCCTTAGTTTAATTATTTGTTAAAAAGTTATTATCTTCTTTTCAATGCTAATAAAATACTTCAATTTTATTTGGGCAGTGAATTTTTTTTTTTGGTAGAAATTTGGGCAGTGAATTGAAATTGGTATTTGCATCTGTCACAGCATCTCCTGCTTCTCCTTCTCCTTCTCCTTCTCGTGCATTTGTGGCCAATACTCAACTGTAAGCTTTTCCTATAATTTCAATCCAATCAATGAATGGAATCAAATGTTGTAATTTACTCGACTAATCTTGTAATTTATATGGATGATAATTTAACTGTAGATGTATTACTTGGTTTATCTGAAAGTACTGACACTTGAAGATCAACCATTTGTTGTTTAAAGATAAGATTTTGTTTTTAATTAAAGGGCAACAATCTGCTACATGGATGTCCAGGGTGAGGCCCACTTCTGGTGATTGGGAACATGCCCAAAAATCACTTTGTTTAAAGTGATTTTCACCATAGGAGATCAACAACGAAACTCATCTAGGATCTCTCTTGAACACATTTTGATTAGAAGCACGTGCAAGCATGACTAGTGTCTATAAAAAGGAATTGGATTGATCATGTAAACAATGTTAACCCACGCTTAAAATGTTACCCACACTTAAAATGTTCGTGTGGTTAAGAAGTCCAGTAAGAAGTCCAGTTTTAAGCTGGAGGTCATGCCTTCGAATCCCTTGGTTCTATGTATACGTAGGTTTACTAATGATTCTCCAAAGGATGGTCGGCGGATTCCTATGTTATCAAAAAAAAAAAAAGCCGAGTACCAATAAAATGCTCCAACTATTTATTTTTTAAGTTATATATAGGGGCTCCATGTGCTAAGTGTAACTCTCACGGTTAAAAGTCTAATCGTTTGGAGAAGATAGTGTGATGAAAAGGTCTAATTGTGATATGATTTTGGGGCACGAATATTCTCACTTTTAAATTATCACAACCATTAATTAAGGAAGTTTAATATTTTTTTAAGTTAGTTTTTTTTAAGATCTTCGATTTATCAATAAATATGATTGAGACTAATGTCAAATTCAGCGATTGCAAATTCATTTAACATTCATGAGTGTGAGAAGGTTGAATTGGTCATGGGAGGTCAAATGTTGGTAAAAAGTTACCTCGCAAACAGGATGTGAGAGGTACATCTTTAGCAAAAGCAAATCCCATACATAAATAAAAAACAAATCGGTTAAAATAGACGGTTTTTCCCTGCACTCTACAGTCCATTTAGATAGGTGCTGGTTGTCATGACGGGTCTTATAAAATTCAGGGAGTCCCACCTTTGGGGATGGTCTGAATGAGCTCTCACGCGTATTGTTGCTGCGCGGAGTGAATTTTCTGGTTAAAATGCCCCTGCACTTGGAAGAGCCCGTCCTCAAGCCTAATCTCATTATAAAACCCTGAAATCCGACATTATGAAGCAATTCCACAACTGAGCCAGTGGTGCCAATTTTTCAAACCATGGAGCAGACCCGAGACCCAAACCTAGACCCATTCCCATAATTAGCCGGGCTCAAACTGTAGAACTGGGTCCAGGTCCCCATTACCAATTTGGGTTGAAAGTGGATCCAATTCCACGCCCAGATTTTTCAGGTCACGTCCTTCAGCCATTTGGAGTCCACCAAAACCAGCTTGAAAATGTTAAATCACCCACTGTTCAGGTGGTGCAATGAATTGCAAGTTGCAACCCTCCATCACATTGTTAACAAGGGATGATTTTCTCCTGCGCACCTATTGCACTATGCATCAATGCCGTTCATCACATGGGATTGGTAAAATTCAGAGGGGTCCCGCCTTTGGTGATGGTCCGGATGTGCACTCCCACAGAAAGGAGTGCGCCTGTGCCGGAGAAAAACTTCCCTTTTAACAAGATCAATAACCTCCATGGGCCAAATAATGGCAGTGAAGACCAAAAAGAGCACATCAAAACATCTAAATATCTACAGGGTTCGAGCTTCTCAGAAGGTGGATGCTCACAGGACCTTTTTCGGCTGATAGAAATATTCTAATGATGCCTGGATGCTATAAAATGGGCATTGTATCTTGTCATATCACATCTGGTTACTTCACTTTTTATATGTAGAGTCCATTTATTTGCTATATTCATAATATGTACCTGCCATATCCATACCGTATATAGGCATTATAGGAAATATTCCTAATCAATGGTTATTACGAATTCAGGATTCTTCCACCTCAAAAAAAACAAAACACCTCCATTTCTCATATCCTGTCGTTTGCAAACATTTGCCTGCATGGTTGCGTTTTTTGGAAAACCCTAAAATAAAAGGTGGAGAGGGCACAGCTTTCCCCGATTTTAATCATTGCATACATAGAAATTCACGCCAAGAAGTTCAAAATGAAGATGCAATTCATACCTCCCCTTGGATGAAAAGTAAATCAAAGGAAGATGGAAAATGAATGCCCAAGCCATCACTCTAGTAATTTGTATCCTAAAAAAGTCAAGGTCCCATCTACATTCCTAATGCGTATACTTCACCCATCATCTCATATCATTCACACTATATCTCTTTAGACCATGAATTCCTATGTCATACAAAACACGAATTGAAAGGCGGGTTCCTCCAACTCCAGGTTAGTTCTATTTAGATGCTCAGTTTTCTCCTCATTCAATCAGTCCCTTAATAGAAAACCTGCAACATAGTTGAAACTTGGAAGATGCTCATTGTCCCAACCATATGGGTTGAGAGTTCCCATCATTTGTACATCCCAAATAAAGAAAAAAAAAAAATTTTTACGGCCCTCAGATTCTCTGCCTACTCGGAGAACTCCACTTTCACTTTCAGACATCCAAATGCCACCAGAGTTGCAAATGAGATCTGCCTAAGATCTATCCAAGTCCAGCCTGTTTAGTCATTGGACCTAATTTTTAGCAACTGCGTCATCATGCAGGCACATTAAGCAGTCTGGAAAAATGCAATATTGTGCCAATGTGATGTAACCAACTCCACCAGCTAATTCATTAATTTTCATAACTTCATAACAGTTTCTGTTTACAGGTGAAAAGGTACATAAAATCTTTGCTGAATTCAAATCACAAGTGTGGGGGCCAATTGAAATATAAGTCATAAATTACCATCTACCTTCCCCTCGCATTCCTAAGATAGTCTATCCGGATTCGCCATAGCTGCTCACTTACCTCTTTCATGGTTGGTCGATCAGACCGCACGGGTGCAGCGCACCGGAATGCCAAATCAAACATCTTTGACACTATCTCCCCATCTACCACTTCCTCCAACAAGGGATCCAAGGCATCACTTGCCTCACCATCATTGTACTTCTTAAAAGCCTGCAGCACCCAAATAACAGAATATTGAGCATTAATGAACTAAATCACCTGCCAATAAGGACCTTTTTCCCCACCAAAAACATATTAAAAGTCTTGAGACTTTTATCTTACTATATCCCGACGATGGCAGAGAACTCACCTAAAATCCATTCACAGTGCAAATGGCAATAAACGAGTCTTATTAAGTCACTGAAATATAGACTCGCTGTGGGGTAGGGTATTCTAACAAATTCTCTCACATGATGATCCCAACCATCTCATATTGCTTGTTATAATTGGACGACGGCAAATTTTCCTTTCAAACGTCTATTTGATAGCTAATCAGTTAGGAGTAGGACCACCCATCAATGTACTTTCCAGTTATGTACTTCCCACTGGGATCCAAAATTGATATACATGCATACCGCACGTTCTAAGCACAGAGCATGAATATGATTCCCAAACTTAGCTAGACTAGAGCCCACAGCACAGTGGAAGGTACTGTGGCAACTTTGAGGTTGTAGATTCAAGTCATGTTACCAAAAAAAAAAGGGGCCAAAAGTATCACTGAATTCCTCTCCTATTTCTTAGTCAATTTTACTCAAAAGTTGTACAAGCATGAACATAAAAAAGTGGGAACGACTATTGTTTAAGCTAAACCAAAAGGTCAATCCATGTGACGACTAGGGGCCCTGTGAACAGAAACAGAGTCACATTTGGGGAATCCATTTTACCAAGTTACCCAATAAATAAATAAAAAAGGGCCAAAGTATCACTGAATTCCTCATCTCCTATTTCTTAGTCAATTTTACTCGAAAGTTGCACAAGCATGAACATAAAAAAGTGGGAATAACTGTTGTTTAAGCTAAACCAAAAGGTCAAATCCATGTGACAACTAGGGGCCCATACAAAATAGTATCAGAAAGATGCTCCTCTTATAACTTCTCTCTGTTAGTCCAAAGTGCCAATGTGTGTTTGTGTGTGTGTGGAAGGGTATGAACTATGAAAACAGAAACAGTCACACTGGGGAATCCATTTTACCGAACAGATGAAGAACAATTTAAAGCACCATCCACAATTGCAACGTGTGCAATCATAAGCATTCTGAGAAAAGGGATCAACATGGTTACTTACCCATCTGACAGTAACCCTTTCATCAGCACTTCTTTTCAATTCCACTGGGCGTCGTGCAGTTAGAATTTCCACAAGCAGAATGCCAAAGGAATACACATCACTTTTTGGTGTGAGTTGATAGGTCTTAAGGTATTCAGGGTCAAGGTACCCAGCAGTTCCTTTCACTTTAGTTGAGATATGAGTTTGATCTGCTTCCATCGGACCAAGTCTAGCAAACCCAAAATCAGCCACCTTGCTCTCAAGCTCTCAGTCAGAAGAATGTTCGAAGACTTCACATCTCGGTGGATTATTGGCCTTTCTGTGGGAAGATTACAATGAAGGAACAGTTTAAGCTCAAATACCTGAAGCTTAAGACAGCAATCAAGTGATGGTAAAATAATGCAAGCACAATCAGATTAACCAACTACCTTGGTAAGAAATATATTCCATGCAATCAATTGCAGCATTAGGAACAGTTTTCATTTAGATGGCAACACTTTTCAGACTATTGAAGGCCAGAAAAGAATTAGAAATTGAAGTAGTCACAGGTACCAAAAGAACCTACGAAGCACGGATACGGATACGATACGATACGGATTTGCAGATACACCATTTCTCAAAAAAGTATGATACAATATGGCGGGGATACGTTGAGTTTTTTTTTATATAAATATTTTTTACGTGACTATGTAATAAAAATCTAACATTATTTTAAGCAAAATAGCCATAAACTTGGCTGGAGAAGACACTACCACCAGTAGAATCTATTGAAGACAAGTCCTAGGGATCCAAAACTGATCCAATCCAAGTCATCACTAGTTCTGCTCAAGCAAACTCAGTCAAGTCTGTTCACTATCCAAGGACAGTTTCAGCAACAATTCAAAAATGCAAGAGAATAACGCGTAGTGATCTTATCTCCTTATTTTATGTCATCATTGTAACCTCTTCAAAATATTATAAATACATGAACTTATCTCTTTGAAGATAAAGAAGAGAAAGTCATTCAAATACAAATCTATTTTTAACATTCGTAGAATCCATATGACTAGGCTAATATAAACAGAAAATATAATGTGTAAAAAAAAATCTGAATCTGTGTAAAAAAAAATCTGATGTGTAAAAAATATAATGTGTAAAAAAAATTAGGATGTTTTCCAGTTTCCACTCACTGTTTATTCGTAGGGTCCACCACACGTCGCTGCCCATAGGACTCCACGTCAAAAGATCCACCATTCGAGGCCATTCTCGCTTTCGCCACCCGTCTCTTTTGGACGGCTCAGATCTCCCCTCCCTCTACTTTCGCCCTACGCAGACAGACACTCCCCCAGTCTCCTCTCTCTCGTGCCCTTCATCCCTCACCTTCTCTGATTCCCACGACAAAAATCCCTGTGAGAAGATTTCTTCGTTTGAGCAGATTGAAATCCCCAAACGCCTCTACTTTCCCTGTAATTCCTCACCTCTTCAGATCTCGTCTTCGATGTCGTCAGCTTCTTCTAGAAGGTTCTCCATCAGCTATGCCCAAGCTCCCAAGAAACAGAAGAGCTTCATCCAACTGTCTTTCTTCTCTGATGCAAACGGACAAATGGTGCAAGGTACCCCTCTCTCTCTCTCCTCGCC
>CM022945.1:6274066-6417715 GCA_012931725.1 Litsea cubeba | reverse complement strand
TCGCAAAATCAAAAGATTACTCAGTATTATTGCATGCTTAGATAAACATCACCAAACTAATGAGGGAAGTTGACTGGACCTCAATAGCATCAGAAATCCCAGGGATTGATGATAGATCACCGCCAACAACCTTGAGCGTGAAATCCAGCTTTTTCTGTAGTCAAAATTAAAAACATCAAAATAGGTTACATGGCTCATAATATAACAAATGGGTTTGCCTCTGATTACAATCTTAAAAAGACAGCACACCTTCTCCCTCAAAGAATAGGATACAGCTCCAAAACAAGGGAACTCCTCCACCAGAGGCTTAAAGATTAACCTGAAAACCCCAGTGAAACCAATATTTGACCTAGATAGAAAATTACAAACCAAAAAGCATTTAGAAATAATGGTATAGTTGCAGAGAGAAAACCCTCTAAACTATGTCGCCAAAAACAATTGAAAAACAAGAAAGGAAAAATGTTTTCCTCACAAGTCACAATGGGTAGCAAAACTCAAGGACATGAATCGATTCTTAGGCCCTGTTTCTTTAGTGGAATTTCTGCCAGGATTTCACTATGTCTAGGAATTCCTGGACATGATGTGACAGGTTGTCCCCTGGAATTTCTAGATTCCATGTTTCCTCACTAGCATTTCTGGATTCCAGTAATATAAAGGTCTCTTTTTACCTTAGGGAATCCAAGAATTCCACTCCTTTGAATTTTTGTGGAATTCCTGGATGCTCAAGCCCAAAGGAGCATCTAGGAATTCCACTATGTCTGGAAATTTAGAAATTCCCCAGACAGGAATTCCTGGAATTCCAGCAAGAAACAGGGGCTTAGTGACACAAGTTGTTACAGTAATGAAAAGAAAAAAAAATACTCATCAGGCATGACAACTGATAAGTGCATATGATATAAATGAAAAGGTTTTCACTTGTCTTGGCAAAATCTGCTAGAGTTAGCAAGTGAATAAGCACAATCTCCTAGAGTCAGCAAGTGACTAAGACCCAGGTGAGAAGATATATCCTCATTGACTAATTAACAAGTAGGCTGGTTGTTGATGGGCCTGATGGGCCATGTGGGCTACTTCTACAAAAGAGTCCTATATATAAACTCCAATCAAGCTATTATCCAGATCATTACTTCTATTTACTCAAATAGAATTCATTATATAATAAATAAAATATCATATTCAGGAAAAAACACGCTGAAAAGAATTTGTTTAGTTATTGGGAAGGGGGAAAAAACCTTGTTGGTGTAGGTTTCTAGGAGTGCCTTCTTAGCACTTTCCCTTGGTACGGTAACTAGTAAGTGAAACGTGCATATGTATGAATTCAGTCATTTCACGAAGTCTTTGAATCTTGAGCGCAAAGAATAATATACATCACCTGTACAGGTAGTGCCAAGCCAACCAAAGTTTTAATGTCAAGTATGATGCTTGGATTCCCATCCCACTGCATCTCCAACTCCATAGTGATCCCACCCTCTCCCTCTTCAACAATCGACACGCCTAATTTATATGGCCAATATCAACAGCATATCATGTGCATGTTCATTTGTGTATCCACACAACTTATGCAGAGAGAGAGAGAGAGAGAGAGAGAGAGAGAGAGAGAGAGAGAGAGAGAGAGAGAGAGAGAGAGAGAGAGAGAGAGAGAGAGAGAGAGAGAGAGAGGAGAGAGAGAGAGAGAGAGAGAGGATTATATTTCAATGCAACAGCAACAACAACAATGCAACTAACCTGTAAATTGTGGAGCAACAGTACCAAGAGTTAGCTTTGAAAACTTAAGGGAGGCTAAGATAGATGGTCTATACTGTTCAAGTATCGGCTCAACAGAAGTTTTAATGAGCTCAGATGCTGCCTGCAGCACAATATAACAAAAGCAAGCACTTTTACATCATGAAATGAAAGTTATTCCTAAGAAATTGTGCAAATCCCTACTACAAGTACAACTGAACTGAACACCAATTCATGAAACCCAAAATACGTAAACAGGTTGCAAACACAGTAAAGTTAAGAAGGGGAAAAGACACCTCATTGACATATGGCCATATCTTCATAAGCTCAAGGTTAAGCCAATTTAACTGCACGAAAATTAAATAAACAATATCAGCATCTAGGGGTTTAAAAAGAGGGCATGCAAGAATCACTATTGCAAACAGGAACTCAACTTTTGGCGCTGTGAGAAAACAACCCAAGAAGGGTAAAACTGGCCTGGAAGAAGCTTTCTTGAATCTTCCACTGTCATCCTTGCAAGAGCTGCAACTATTGAAGCCTGAAAAAAACCAAATAGTATTTCTCTTAGTTCTAAAAGCCAATGCGGAAGTGCAAATATAACAAAATGCTACAGAAAAACAAATTCATGACAGCATTTCCTATTCAGTTTTCAATGTTCATTTCCAACAAACTTTCTACAAAATCATTCCCCTTCCTTAGTAAGACTATAGTGTGGGACAAGCATCTGTTGTATAAGCATCTTACAACAAATAAGTTGGCAAATATCATGGCAAATATCATGTATCACTCTTCCCATGCCCGTATCTATGTAGTTTCATATGAGGATGCAATACATTTGCAACACATCCAAAGTGCAAAGTGTGGGCCATATTCTGTGTAGATCAGCTGGCTTGAGAATTCGAAATAGAATGGCCCTATCGCCAGTGGTCCCACATGATGTTGACTGTGGACTGTTTACTTCAAATGTTTTTTGTATAAATGAAGCACTTGATGCAGGGACATACAAATTGGTGACCTTATCCGATAAACAACTTGGATGGATGTGGCAAACATGAAACCACATGGAAATCAGTATGGAAATCATGGAGTGCATGTTAAAGTTCTTATAAAATTGCACTCTATCTTTGCTGGTGACATGACTCTAACCAGCAACCTTGTAAATGTGACAATGAGCACCTTCTCATAAAGTTTTAACTTTGAAAGAAAAGAAGAAGAAAACGCATAGTGAAGTTTAGTTTTCTCTACCAACATAGCAAGAAAGTGAACAGTTCTATTAAGCAAGTTATAACAGCCACAGACCTTCACAGAGACCAAAAGAAATTGAATATAATAGCAGGAACTAGGAAGATATGAACTGACTTACTTGGGTGTGTTAGAGGAAGCAATATTAAAGCTACAAATGTGAGAATAAAACAATGTTTGGCAATCTGGTTTGTGAATGATGAAATATTTTGAAGAAGGTCATGCATCAGAATTTCATGAATTTGTTACAAAATCAGGGCCTGTTGTTTGGCAGCATTCTGGTATCCAAAATTATGCCCAACTGATAAAAAAAATCCTACAAATCCCAGCAACAACCCAGATAACAGAACAGATAGAATTCTGGACTTTGATCGTGTGCATCCCAACTCGCAAGCGGTTTGAAATTTTTGGCAGCAGGAAAAAAAATCTTAAGCATAAAAACTCATAATAGTATTTAACCTGCTGTTATTTCTAATCCGAATCCATCCCAAACACTAAGAGGAACTAAAAACCACCCTTTCTGCCAAACTATTCAAAACCATTTGCGATGTGGGTACATCCAAATTCGCCAACACTATCAATAACAAAATCAAATGATTAAAACAAAACCCAGATCATGATTCTTTCTTACCAGCTCGCACCGCAGCTTGGATCGCGAATTCTCTGAACGGACAAAAGCAATCACGAGGCCCAGACCACATGCAATCCCGAGCACAAGGCCTAGAAAGAACGACATTTTCCCAAAAAGACCCACAAAGCAAATCCTCCACTAACAAGATCCCAAGATCATGCAAACGAAAAAATAATCACAAGACAAAAACACCCTAACTGCCAAAAACCCAAACTACTCTCAGCTTCAGAGCCTCCCAGAGTCAACCGTAAATGGAAGGATAATCATGCAAGCAGACTAATTCCAACAAGAACTAGCTCATCTTCCCACTCTCCTTCACATCGACCAAACCACAAACACCTGGCGACCCAGATGACGAAATCGCCACCGGTTGCTTTTTCCTCAAAACCAAGATGAAAAAAAAAAAAAATTTACTTTTCCCTCAAATCGAACAAATCACAGAGACCCAGATGATCAGAACGCAAATTCGTGCCTTTTCTTCAAAACCCAACAAAGATAAAAGATCTTCCTTCTTGAATATGAAAGGGAGGGAGGACGAAAAGTGTAAAAAATGAAGATTAAAGAGAGACAGGAGGTGAAAGGGCACTCAAAGATGGAAGCTTTTTAGTGGCAACAGGTGTGTTTTTGCGTTCCTCTCTTTCCTATCTGTTGTCTGTTTGAAGCTATTCGTTTTTACTTTCGTTTCTTCAGATGCTGTTATTTCCTTTATCGCAATCATAGTCGCGTTTGGAGCGAACTGACCGTATCGGCGTATCCAATATGGGAACGACTCCATTACTAGTCTGCCACACACGTAGGATCCCTATATGGAGACATTGATGAGACTTTCCGTGACAAGATAGACAGCCAGTTAGAACCAAAAATTTTATTTAGAGGGGAAAAAGACTTTAAATAAAATTATAAAATTTAGTTTTAAAATATAAAATAATTAAATTATTGAAGATATGTTTGATGTCTTTTTATTGAGTTAAAATCATCAATTATTGTTTCTCTTACAAAATGAATCAATATTTAACCATGGTCAGCACCCCTGTAAAAATCATGAATTAAAATCATATAAAAATTTATAAATTTATTGTTAACAACAATAAATGAAAAAATAAGTCGAATTCAAATCATTACTATAAATAAATAAAACACAATGCACAAATACCCAATCTTGTGATTTATATAGCATATAAGACTATAATTTAAACAATCATATTTTTAGTGATTCAATCATAGCGCAAATAACCGTCCTTTCTTATGCACGTATTTTGTAGGTTATGATTTAAAATTTTATTATTTAAAACCTCAAAAAAAGTAATTATAGCATCCCATATATAAAATCTAAACCATTTAAAAGTATGGTTCGTTAGTTTTTACCTACTTAATATAAATTTCTTTAATTAAATTATTCTGACATGGGTAATAATAATCAAAGTAAAAGAATTTAACTATATTTCTTTATTCACAATAGATAAAACTCCAAATGAACTAAAACTTAATATAATTATAAAATGCAAATAGACAATGATTTTAAGCAGACTATATTTTAATATAAGCAACAAAGATTGAAAATACATAATGACTTATAGTGAAATTAGTACATCTATGCCATGTAAAAAGAATTATAAAAGAGAAAATGGATTTGTCATTCTTATTCTTTATTCATACATCAAAGTCAAGTGTAGAATCTACAACTTCTTTCAATATCTTCAACAAGAAGACATGCTTTCTCTTCTTCATCTCTTGGATCATAAAGATTTGAGGTAAGTTTAAGATGGAAATGAATATTAAAAAGGGGCTTTTGGCGGTAGGTCCTTCATCATTTACTTTTACAGTCTAAGGTCCACGAACTTTTTTGTAGTGGCAGCAGTCCTTTCATGAAAATGATCATCTGAAAAAGACATAAATGCCCCTGAACACGTCAACATAAAGGATTGCTTCGCTTAAAACCATTTCAAACCATTTCATTGAAATAGAAACCACATTCATCCCAAAAGTGAAACCAAAAACGAATCAAACTGCAAAAACCTAAAGTCTTCTTTGATTGATTGGAGAGAAACGGGTTCGACTCGGTGCTTTCCGGCTTCAATCTGTGCAATAACTTTCCGGAGAAGATGAGAAGAGTTGTAGAGGAGATCTTTGATGGGCCACATAGACTCGTTGGAGTCGGATAAGAGAGAAGTAGTCTCGGTTCGTTGGAGTCGGATAAGAGAGAAGTAGTCTAGGTTCTTTGTTTTGTAGAGTTCCAAGTACTGATCTCAAATATTGTAGAGTTCCATTGCATCTCTCTTGTCTCGGATTGCATGATCAAAAGCACATGGCCTTTTCTCCCATGATCTTGACAAGTGGCAGATAGGGAAAGATAGGAGAGAAGTTGGCTTAATTCAAGCCAAGCTACAAGAAGAAGATAGAAAAGGGGAAGAGGACGGCTGGGCTTTTGCACGTGATCGACTATGGTGCCCAGCATCCACTCAATCTGTATGCCAGCAAATTTGTGTGGGTCCAGACTCAGATAAATTTGTGTTGGGTCCAGACTCAGATAATTTTGTTCACAAATCAGAAAAGTTGTTCAAAACTCAGATAAATTTATCTGAGTTTTGGCAGATTTATCTGAGTAATTTCAGAAGTTCAAATATGTTTGCCGAAAACTTAGATAAATTTATTTGAGTTTTGGCAAATATATCTTAATTTTTCCATAAGTTCAGATATGTTTGCCGAAAACTCAGATAAATTTATCTGAGTTTTTCATCAGAAACTGGTGCTTGAATGGCTGAGAGAGAATCAGTCAATGTTTTTACAGATTGTAGGTAATCAGTAATGGGTGATGCACCTTTTTGAATTATTTGTAACTGGTTGTAAATAAGAGACTTTTGTGCTTGAGACTGTTGTAGATGAGTCTCTTTAAGAGAGAGTCAAAGTGAACAGGCAGTTGTGAATCCAAGAGCCTGAGGGGCAACGATCTTGGCAAGAGTGGCATTGATGCATCTAATGACAAATTGATCAATGTGGGTCCATCTTTCAAGGGCTGGATTTGGTGTTGCGATGCTATCTACAGAGATATTGGCAGGAGGTGCTGACTTAGTACCATCAACGTAGCACATGAGACCAATGCTTTTCAAAATGGATTCCATCTGATATTTCCATACTAAAGAGTTGGTGCCATCCAATTCAATGGAGACAAAATTGGTAATGTTTGTGATAGGGAGAGTTACTGTGAGAGAGGAAGAAGAAGCAGAGGAGGCCATGGTGGTTGAATGACGGGATCAAAGAAGAGAAATAGACGTGAGTCCTTGTAGGGCTCTGATACTATGGTGGCGAAAAAACGTGATCTGCAATGTTACTCCACAACCATGGAAAAGAACGGAAAATGGGAAATGAGAAGAATGAGATAGAAGATGGAAGGAGTTCTCTGGGACAACAAAGAATAAGAAAGAACTTGGCCTGGGAATGAGGGTTGAAAGGGGCAAATTAGTCATGAAAATATATGACATGGCATATTAGGACCTTTCACCAAAATATTTCCAGCTGTCTGGACTAGAGACATTAGAGAAAAAGTTGTTGTCCTTGATGCCTTAAAAGACCGTGCGCAGGGACCTTTGGCTAATTTACCCTATTAAAAATCTCTTCACAAATCTCCGTTAAGCTTTCTTTATTTATTCTTATCTCCTTCCTTTCTTTTCCTTTTAAGTTTTCCTAAAATCAGCAATTTTGTTTTCTTTTTTCTAAGAGTCAAAACCATCTTTAAAAAAGCCCTAAATAATGCACAGAGGAGGTGCAAAGCACTGTTTGCGGGGAGTTATAATGTATGGGGGCCCTCCCCCTAAAGCTTCTTGATTGATGTTGCCTGGATATGATCTGATCGTTGATTTAAGAGGCCTGGCCATCACAGATTGCAAGATCACAGCTGTTTCTTCTTTTTTTTTAACTTATATTCCATTTTATCTTTAGATCATCAGTGGGGCCCATGATTGAGTGGGAAGATCTTTCAATAGTTTCTAAAATCATGATGGGGCTCAGCATATATATCAATTGAGTAGAGGATGAATGGATGATGATGATGATTAACGGGCCCCACTTGTACATATAGGGGGCAATGAAGGACATGAGATTTTTTGCTTATCCAAGCCGTTCATTTCAAAGTGCTCCAACATGGATGGGAGACCAATAAAACAAAATCTCAACCATGAGAAGAACTTTATGACATAATTATTTATGTGTGTGGAGAAGTAAAAGTAAAGATAATATATGTCGAAATAAAAACAGAGGTGTTGTAATATTTATTTGATTTCAAGTAAAATTAGACATATCATAACGGGAAGAGAGAGGGTCTAAAATTAAAAAGCACATTTTGTCTTAAATAATCTTAACTACTCTTTTATCACAATTTTGTGAGGTAAAAAGGGCCTTGTGAAGAATTATGCTATGGTGGGCCACGGTCTATTTCAATATGGGATTAACAACTTTGATTACCTAAATGTGGCCCACATGTGATGATGCTCCATTTTGCAGATGAAAAAGTGAAAATCCTAGTGTGCATTGTAGGCATGTGGAATATTTCTTTTTTTATCCTATTTATTATTGTTGGCTCAAACTTTGTTTAAGCCGTCCGTTTTGGCTACTAGTGTCAAGAACAGATGAAGCATCTATGATGACATCGAAAGGGGACCCCACATAATATGTCAACAATATCATAATTTATTGTATAAGAGAGGGAAAAATGTGCAGGTTTTAGTGGGTGGTTTTATGTATCCGTAGGTTTACCAATGATTCTCCGAATGAAGGAGAGTCGGCGGGTTCCTATATATTATAATAAAAAATAAAAAAAAACCTTTATTTCAGGGGCCATGTGGGGCCAGTTTTCCTTGATCTACACGGTTAAAATGATGTCTCAACCATGTGTAAGTGATACCTTAAAACCATCCAAGTTGGGAAGATCAACCACACCCATGTTAGTGACAGTTGTTATGTTATTCTTTAACCATATATTTAGGGCACTAATTGTATAGTGTTATAAATGCTTCAATGAAAGGGAAATTTTGAATAGATCTATGTTCACATTAGCATTTAGCATTCAAAATATTATGTAGACTTTTTGAAATATTATATAGCATGGTCACTGATAAATGAGCTAGTATGAGACTCACATGAATTTGGGTCCTATGACTCAGCACTATGTATTCATTAATGGACCCACTTTCAAAATCTGCAAATGCCAGAAGTCACCATATCCTATCTCTTCATACAGAGCCAAAAACCGCATAGTTGGACTAACCTTCAATAAGTTATCATGTCTTTTCCATTGTGTGGCCACCTTTCAAATCAACACCTCTTAAAACTTTTCATCCCACCATTTTTTATCATTACTCCAAAATTCATTTTACTGTAAGTTTATGCTCATGAACGGATTGGTAACAAGTAAAACACATGAATTAACTATTTTTCATTTCATAGCAATTGTGAATTATAGCTGTGAATAATTTAACTGTAGGCCTAACTTTGAAAAATGACATATTTTTAGAGCATATTTGGATGCATTCTTGACATTTTTAAAGATATTTACTTATAATTGATAGGGGTTGAAATCCTATGTATGTGAAAGAGTGGATCATTACCATTTCAATGGTGGCCTTCACTGAGGCATGCATTTAAAGCATTGGGTTCATGGAATTCTTTGACTCTCCAATTTAATTCTTTTTCTGTTGGGCAATCAGACACTGCATGCATTTGGTTCATTGTCTCCGTCATTTATTGCAGCCTCTATCCATTTATTTTGAGTATTTGCATATACTTTAAAACATTAGAAGGAAGAGAGAAAGTGAAAAAACACCGTAAATAAAACTAACCTAACTTAAAAGTAGAGAGAGAGAGAGGGAGGGACATAACAAGTGAGGTTAACGACAGACTATGCACACTAATTTTATCTTTTGTTACCTAGTCATGGAGGGGTGAAACACATTATATTCCAGTCATGGAAAGTTGCAGGGGCGGAACTAGGATTTCCATCTCGTGGGGGTCAAAACTTGAATAAATTTTTATTTCACCAATTATTATAACTATCATATTTTTAGCATGCATAATAGAAGCAAACTTTGTATAGCTAACAAACATGAATACATGCAAAAAATTAGATAATATTATTTTTTTTATAATCATTCAGCGATCCAAAACTTTTATGCACTAAAGGGACTGTTATACCCCTATCTTAGTTATTATAGGAAAAATATCAAATTATAACATTTTCAATATTCTAGATTTAAAAAAATTATTTTTACAATCTTTTCAATTTACACCGCTATGCCACTACATAGTGTTTTGGCCACCCGCCGCAAACGCTCTTTTTATTCTTGGTGGGAAGACCATTTTATGTGAGTTAGACAATTAACTCTTCCAAGAATAGTTCAGATGACTGCCACATCTCACTAAATACAGAGGAAGTTGATTGGGGTCCACGATTGTTCAAATTCAAGAACTTTGACTATACTGTAACATTTATTGACATGTTAAGAGGTGATGGAATGTCACAGATGCTGAAGTTGAAGTTAAGGGTGGGAACCAGATTTACGAAGTCGGATAATTTATATATACAGGATAGGAAGCTACAGATAGCTCAGAAGAGGATAGGAAGCAACAGCTAACTCGGATGAGTATGAAGAGTGGGCCAGAAATCATATCATAGTAATGTAAAAGATCCAGATGGGGTGAAGGAAGTGGTGAGAAATTATTTTGAGGAACTGTACTCCATGGACACAACATAAAGCCCCAAGCTTGATGTGGTTCCCTTCCTGTTGATTTCTCCAGAAAAATCACATTACAAGGCAGAGGTGGCACTTGCTCAGCCTTTGAGAGGCAAGGCAATTGTTCCATATATTCTCAGCTTTAATTTTTTGTGAGTGCCATATTTAACTTTATTATTCTAGTGAGTTATGAGAACAAATACAAGTCTGAATCACACAATTCCATGAAACAAACCCTTTAGATGATGATAATAATAAATAAATAACCATACTACACAACTATTTGATGTGTTGCTGAGTTACTTCAAATAATTAAACAACCCCTTTAAAAATTACAAATTGCAATAGAGCAAGTTATAGTGTTATACACTCTACTGAAGCTATGACTTGAAGTGTATCAAAGCAATCAGGAGAGCATGGAACTAAAAACAAGGCATCTTAAACTTTCAACTACCATACATTCAAATTATCAAACATGTAGCATACATAAAACAGGAGGATAGATGATCAAATGCAACAGTCCATTGAAAAAGATATACTTTCAAGGGAGTCAAAGATACCCAAACACAAATATTCAACAACAAAAAAAGACCAAATCAAATCGTTTATTGATTATCCGAGACCAAAAAAACATAAATTGAAGGGAAAAAAGAAGAAGAAAGATTAGGGTTTTATAAAGAGGATATAATAAGATGCATCCGATGAGGAAATCTCTGTTGTGAGGGAACTTCTTAGGGTAGAACTGAGCGACGAGAGCGATGGCGATGATTATGATCCCTAATAACAATCTGATGTTGCCAGCCGCCTCCTTCTTTTTCTTCCTATTCTTCTCTCATCTTCTTCGTTAGGTATTGGAAAAGGGTTAGGGACAGAGTTAGGGCTATTCTGGAGAAAGGGAAATAGGGAAAGGGTCGTTGGATGGGGGGGCCAAGGCGGGATGGACAAAATCCTGGGGGGGGGGGCATTTTGGTCATATAAAATGATGATCCAAAGCCTGGGGGCCAGGGCCCCCCGGCCCTACTGTGGTTCCGCCACTGAAAAGTTGCATGCTTTCAAAGAAAGAGAAGCCTCAATCATTGAGAAAGAAGCAAGCTTATGCAATAATGGAAACCCATGTCAAACGAAAGAACTCCGCTGGCTCCTACAAGAAAAGAAACCAAGGACCAAAACCTTATGCAGTTAAGTGAAAAATGAGGTATCCAACTAAATACACGCAAGTCTTTGTTCTCCATAAGCACACCTTCAGAGATCAGCAAGCGCAAGAAGGTCAGATTGATGATAGACTTATCTTACATTATGCTAAATCAAAATGTCAAAATATTCACCTACAGTAACATCCACATGCAAATGTTTTATCAAATGGTTAAGGAAATGTGGAGCTCATTGAAAGAGAGTAAATATTCCTCAATTTAAAGTTGCTGACTGAGACAATATAGTACACAAAAACTTTTGCAGGAGAATATTACCCTTAGCTAGAATTGTTACCTCTGTGGCTCTCTCACCACTCACCACTCACCACACAAGTCATTGCATATAAAACAAAACAAAGAGCATTATTTTAACCCGTCTATTTCACAACATTACATGAATTCACTTGCAAGTCACAATAAACCTTTATTATTATATGCAGTGATCCACTTAAACTTTTGCATGTGTCAGCTAAAAGAAAAGGTATAAAAGTTCAGGCTGCCACCAACAAAATGCAACTCCTGCTGCATTTCTTTTCCACCAAATAACCCTTTGAAGTCAATAAGTCATTTTCTTCCCAACCGAACGTCACTGCCTTTTATTCTTTTCACTATTTTCCATGATTTCAGTGCCGACAACAAGTGGACGGCAAGGATTGCATATTGACTTTTCAAACAACACGCATGGCTACATGGCATTTGACAAAAGGAGTTAGGATGCTCTCTGATCAGCAAAGGTGGCTGGGACCCAGTCGAGCCCACGGGCGGGGAAAGTAGATTTCGGAGGAGGAGATTTAATTGAGCGCGTAGTTAAGGAGTCTTCGGACGAGGAAAGGTGGCTTGTACAATATTTTACCAGTGTACAATCAGGTGAGAATTGATACATTTATCACTAGATTAAAATGCCGATCTCAAAAAACCTGAGTTAAAGAAGTAGTTAAGCTCACTACCAAAAATCCTAACTACTTAAAATCAATGTCTTCATTGTATGCGAAATCTCCCGAGATTTTATTCCAGTAAAAGTTTACAACACCATTAGATTGAAGATAAAAAAAATGAATAATGTGATTAATTCAATCCTATAATCACATTATTCATTTCACGGTCAATCTAAATGTTGGGGTCAATTCTTAATTATATTGAGGTAAAATCTTAAAAACTCTCATTACACAATAAAAGTGAAAAACATTTAGTTTGGACGGATCAGATCTTCAATAGGTGAGCACAAAATGAAGCTCCACTTATTCAATTTCGGACTTCTCTAAGTTAGAGAGCCACGCAATACACGCTCTTGACAAAGTAGGTTGATATTCCAAGTCCCAACACGACTCTCTTCTATATTTCAAGTTTCAGAGCTTTCACAGGAGAAGAGTCATAAATATATATATATATATATATATAAATGCATGTGGCAATTGAAAGGGATGATGTTTGGAATCTAAAAAAATTGACCATGACCTGAACATTATTTTTATACTAATATATATCATACACTGTAATCTGTACACTCAGGTATATGGTATTCCAATAAAGATCATGGTTTCAAGTGTAGGTATGATCAGAGTTCAGAACCCTGTATTGGTTTCTAAAAAAATTGATATTTATCGGCATCACATCATCATCATCAAAGTCTTATTTCAATTGATATTAATCAGCATTATTGATATAATTTTTAAAAAGAGTACTCATTAAAATAATATATAAAAAACTTTAAAATGGGGAGTTAAATGTTATTTTAGAGATTAACCATAGTGTGTATCTATCTTGTCACTACTATAAGGATGTTTTACGAAATAAATATTAAGTATAGCTTTTACCACTTTAATAAATATTTTACTTGTTTTTAATTGCAAACAACTATAAAAATTAGTGTTTTAGTGTGGTGCATTATTTTTTAGATTGAGTGGTCTTAGAAGACTACAATGGTGCGTCATTATTTCATTTTAATTTTTTCTTTTGAGCTCAATGGTGGGGCACCTCCCGCTCTATAAAACAACCGAGGTTCTATCATCGGCGGTAGCACTGATGGCTTGGGTGTAGAGTGTGTGAGTGGGCCTCCCAGTGGTAGAAGAAGACAAAAAAAATAGGGAATAATATCCACTTGAGAGGTGGAGGAGTGACATAAAGCGTGAGTTTGCTTTGTACATCATTACATATGTGAAGAATCTCACACGTAAAACTCTAAATCATGTGTTGTAAATGCCACTGTAACTTCTTGTGAGGATCCCCTAGATGAAAAGCAATCTAGTGGGTGGGAGCTTTTTTTCTAACGGAGTGAGTAGGAGTTAGAATGAAGATTAGGGCTATCTCAATTCCAATCCTATTAAAGCCAATATCACGAAACTTTATGCGATAAAAATCCAATATTGACAAGTCAATTCAAAGGGGTAATCTATATCCTGGAGGTGGATATCTGACAGGGAACAATCATAATTAACTTGGCATTGAGAAACCGTGGCTGCATCAATTGAAATATTATACCTCAGATGGCCAAACTCCTCTTTGTTCCAAGTCTTCAGGTTTCATTAGTCTCTTCAATCTTTGAGCCAAAATAAATTGAGGGTTCCCAAGGCAGGGAGAGGCCCAGATTTGCTCAACGTGTTCCAAAAAAGAAGGGTGAAGGATCCACATCTCTGCAAATTTGAATGGAATATTTGAGGCTTTGATGGTAGGCTTATGGCTTAGAAGGAGGGGGGCTATGATAAGAAGATATTCTAGGAAGGTGTGTAATAGTCGGATCTTCAGAAGACTCAGTCCATAGCACATTGGAGAGAGCCCTATCCAACTGGGCTGCAACATAGGAACTACCTTGTCTGTTGTGAGCCCAAGTGAATTTGTTCCCTTTGTAGCCAAGGTCTTTGAGGCCAGACATCAAAAGCATGGACTTAAAATCTGCCACATTTGCTGAATTTGGAGGGTTGAGACTTTTTTTCATGAGAGGCAGAGATGGTGTTAAAATATCCTATAACCAACCAAGGATGAGGTGTTGCCATAAGTTTATGAGGTGTTGCCATGGATCTCTTCTGATTATTGAGCCATTGGACCCATACACATCAGTCAAAATGCAACTTTGGTTGGTAGTTGGGACATTTATTAAGATGGAAAGGTGTTGGTTGGAGAAGTCCAAAAGGGAGCAACTGAGGTTGGAGTGGCTTTTATAAAGCTCCATAAGTAGCTGACTGAGTTTGAAGATGGAGGGTTACTGTGAAAGAATCAAAACCAAAAGAGTTGAGACCAAGGTCTTGGAAGGAAGAGATTAAATCCTAGTCTCAGCGAAGGCTACCAAGAAGGAGAGAGCTCTGTTTTTTTGGGGTGGGGGTGGGGGTGGGGGTGTTAAGGGAAGTCTTTTCCTAGACTTCTTGGAAGGACTGAGGAATCAACAGTCAAATCAAATAAGAAAAACAATTATTTCTCATTTATAAGGCTTAAATGGATATATTTCAATCTTTTGAAATTGATTTCAATTGGATTTACTGCTTGCCTCATTTATCAATAATATATTGAGATTATCTAATGCTGTAATTAATATTGCAAAAAAAAAGTTTTGTGGACTCTATTTTTAGCAGAACAATTAAGTATGATGTTGCCAAATAAGTTCTTACAACTCATTTTCAGCATCAAGTATGATGTTGCCAAACAACTTCTTACAACTCATTTTCAATTCAACCATGTAAGTTATGCTCATATAACGTTTAAATAAAATTACATTGTCTATAAAAATTCTACCTGAACCTATGTCCTTTTATCCAATTCTGTAATACTCATTCTTTCTTATTTGCTAGCTCTTTTAATATGTAAAATGCATGTATTAATTCTTTGTAAATTCTAAGCTAAGTATCAACATGACTTGTATAATATTTTTAAAGGTCTCCAATTCCTTTTCATGTCATTTTGAACTTTTGACGAATTAATGTTGTCATTGAATATTGGCTTATCAACAATTAATCCTTCCCTTTCATCATTACTGGGAAAAAAGCATCTACAACTTTGCTTGACGGTTAGCCCACCAAATTGTAACATGATAGTTACTTAAGAACAATCTACGTTTTAGCTTTTTTTTTTTCCATCGAAGAGCATTCTTTTACCTTGATGAATTTATTGTTTTTCATTTTCTCATTTACGAACACTTTTTGTCAACTTGAATTTCAAAATTTTCATGTATTTAAACAAGTAAGCCAGCTCTATTTTTTTCTTTTTTATTACATTTTAACTATTATCTATGCTTCAAGCTTATGGTCATCGATAACTATGGAACGAGTATATTATCTATTTCTTTCTTTCCCTTTTTCGTAATTTTTGGTCTATTCTGTCTTCTATTGTCTTTGAATTTATCTTACTTAAGCATATCGTTACTACACAGATTTCTCTTTTGATTAATAGCTAAAATTATGAATAAGTTTATGGATCCAGGGAAGATTCTGTATTTTTATTTTTTTTTCTATTTGCTCCAAATCCTCAGTCTAGCACTCTCTTTTTTTTTTCCTCGGATTCTTTCATCATCCCGGCGACTTAGAGATATTTCTCAAGGTTCTTCATATCAGATTTGAATAGTATTTTCCTCTTAATTTTGGATTTGTGAAATTTCACAAGGAATGACTGGTGTGTATAAATGGGCCAGACCCATCTTAATCAGCCTGAAATCAGGAGGCTTCATCTCTAGTTCACCTTAAATAGGTCTCTAAAATGGGATTTAACAAATTACCTCATACATTCATTAATGACTATGTTTATCTAATTGTTTCTTTTTTCTTTTTTCTTTTTAAATGAAGCCCTTTTTGTTCAAGTTCTATCCAAAACCCTTTGTTATTTCGTATGGTAGAGCCCTGTCTTTTGATTGACACTTATCAACTCATGATTCTACACACTCCATTTTGATGTTGATCTGTCGGGTAAACAACTACTGATTCAACAAGGAAAAAAAACGAAACACTCTTTTCAAAATTAAGAGTCAGAATTATCTAATCATACTTAATATTTGACCCATTTCCTATCCGCATGTGTCTTCTACACTTACTCACTTAGAAACCACAAGTGAATCTGTAAGAGGAGCATACTTTTTGAACAGTGCACCATAGCCACCATCTAAATTCAAGGTAATTTTTCTTACTGAAAACCCTTTTCTTTCTTCATTGCTTTATCTTTATGTCTTCTTATTTCATCTTCTTAATTTTTTTTTTGCTATAATCCTTATTTCCACGTCTGTACCACACCCCAATTGAAAGCACATGCATGCAGACCTAACCTTCTGGTTAACATCTTAATTACAAAAAAATAATAAATCAGATAGCATTTTGGGGGAATTTCCACTTTTGCCCCATTTCATCTCCAGATGTACAACTTTCGTTCTTCCTCCATCCAAACTGCCTCCTCCATGACATTCCTTCAATTTAAGTAGAAGCAGTTACTCAAAACAAATATTTTGTTAGAAATGCTTCATATGGGGGTAGAACAGAGATGGGCTACAGGGGAATGAGTATTGCCTTAGTGTAATTATTTGTTAAAAAGTTATTATCTTCTTTCAATGCTAATAAAATACTTTCAATTTTATTTGGGCAGTGAATTTTTTTTTTTGTAGAAATTTGGGCAGTGAATTGAAATTGTATTTGCATCTGTCACAGGCATCTCCTGCTTCTCCTTATCCTTTCTCCTTCTCGTGCATTTGTGCAATACTCAACTATAAGCTTTTCCTATAATTTCAATCCAATCAATGAATGGAATCAAATGTTGTAATTTTACTCGACTAATCTTGTAATTTATATGGATGATAATTTTACTGTAGATTTATACTTGGTTTATCTGAAAGTACTGACACTTGAAGATCAACCATTTGTTGTTTAAAGATAAGATTTTGTTTTTAATTAAAGGGCAACAATCTGCTACATGGATGTCCAGGGTGAGGCCCACTTCTGGTGATTGGGAACATGCCCAAATATCACTTTGTTCACCATGGGAGATCAACAACGAAACTCATCTAGGATCTCTCTTCAACACATTTGATTAGAAGCACGTGCAAGCATGACTAGTGTCTATAAAAGGAATTGGATTGATCATGTAAACAATGTTAACCCACGCTTAAAATGTTACCCACACTTAAAATGTTCGTGTGGTTAAGAAGTCCAGTAAGAAGTCCAGTTTTAAGCTGGAGGTCATGCCTTCGAATCCCTTGGTTCTATGTATACGTAGGTTTACTAATGATTCTCCAAAGGATGGTCGGCGGATTCCTATGTTATCAAAAAAAAAAAAAGCCGAGTACCAATAAAATGCTCCAACTATTTATTTTTTTAAGTTATATATAGGGGCTCCATGTGCTAAGTGTAACTCTCACGGTTAAAAGTCTAATCGTTTGGAGAAGATAGTGTGATGAAAAGGTCTAATTGTGATATGATTTTGGGGCACGAATATTCTCACTTTTAAATTATCACAACCATTAATTAAGGAAGTTTAATATTTTTTTAAGTTAGTTTTTTTTAAGATCTTCGATTTATCAATAAATATGATCGAGACTAATGTCAAATTCAGTGATTGCAAATTCATTTAACATTCATGAGTGTGAGAAGGTTGAATTGGTCATGGGAGGTCAAATGTTGGTAAAAAGTTACCTCGCAAACAGGATGTGAGAGGTACATCTTTAGCAAAAGCAAATCCCATACATAAATAAAAAACAAGTCGGTTAAAATAGACGATTTTTCCCTGCGCTCTACAGTCCATTTAGATAGGTGCTGGTTATCATGGCGGGTCTTATAAAATTCAGGGAGTCCCACCTTTGGGGATGGTCTGAATGAGCTCTCACGCGTATTGTTGCTGCGCGGAGTGAATTTTCTGGTTAAAATGCCCCTGCACTTGGAAGAGCCCGTCCTCAAGCCTAATCTCATTATAAAACCTTGAAATCCGACATTATGAAGCAATTCCACAACTGAGCCAGTGGTGCCAATTTTTCAAACCATGGAGCAGACCCGAGACCCAAACCTAGACCCATTCCCATAATTAGCCGGGCTCAAACTGTAGAACTGGGTCCAGGTCCCCATTACCAATTTGGGTTGAAAGTGGATCCAATTCCACGCCCAGATTTTTCAGGTCACGTCCTTCAGCCATTTGGAGTCCACCAAAACCAGCTTGAAAATGTTAAATCACCCACTGTTCAGGTGGTGCAATGAATTGCAAGTTGCAACCCTCCACCACATTATTAACAAGGGATGATTTTCTCCTGCGCACCTATTGCACTAGGCATCAATGCCGTTCATCACACGGGACTGGTGAAATTCTGAGGGGTCCCGCCTTTGATGATGGTCCGGATGTGCACTCCCACAGGAAGGAGTGCGCCTATGCCGGAGAAAACTTCCCTTTTAACAAGATCAATAACCTCCATGGGCCAAATAATGGCAGTGAAGGACCAAAAAGAGCACATCAAAACATCTAAATATCTACAGGGTTCGAGCTTCTCAGAAGGTGGATGCTCACAGGACCTTTTTCGGCTGATAGAAATATTCTAATGATGCCTGGATGCTACAAAATGGGCATTGTATCTTGTCATATCACATCTGGTTACTTCACTTTTTATATGTAGAGTCCATTTACTTGCTATATTAATAATATGTACATGCCGTATCCATACCGTATATAGGCATTATAGGAAATATTTCCTAATCAATGGTTATTACGAATTCAGGATTCTTCCACCTCAAAAAAAGCAAAACACCACCATTTCTCATATCCTGTCGTTTGCAAACATTTGCCTGCATGGTTGCGTTTTTTGGAAAACCCTAAAATAAAAGGTGGAGAGGGCACAGCTTTCCCCGATTTTAATCATTGCATACATAGGAATTCACGCCAAGAGGTTCAAAATGAAGATGCAATTCATACCTTGGATGAAAAGTGAATCAAAGGATGATGGAAAATGAATGCCCAGCTATCACTCTAGTAATTTGTATCCTAAAAAAGTCAAAGTCCCACCTGCATTCCTAACACGTATACTTCACCCATCATCTCATATCATTCACACTATATCTCTTTAGACCATGAATTCCTATGTCATACAAAACACGAATTGAAAGGCGGGTTCCTCCAACTCCAGGTTAGTTCTATTTAGATGCTCAGTTTTCTCCTCATTCAATCAGTCCCTTAATAGAAAACCTGCAACATAGTTGAAACTTGGAAGATGCTCATTGTCCCAACCATATGGGTTGAGAGTTCCCATCATTTGTACATCCCAAATAAAGAAAAAAAAAAAATTTTTACGGCCCTCAGATTCTCTGCCTACTCGGAGAACTCCACTTTCACTTTCAGACATCCAAATGCCACCAGAGTTGCAAATGAGATCTGCCCAAGATATCCAAGTCCAGCCTGTTTAGTCATTGGACCTAATTTTTAGCAACTGCGTCATCATGCAGGCACATTAAGCAGTCTGGAAAAATGCAATATTGTGCCAATGTGATGTAACCAACTCCACCAGCTAATTCATTAATTTTCATAACTTCATAACAGTTTCTGTTTACAGGTGAAAAGGTAAATAAAATCTTTGCTGAATTCAAATTCACAAGTGTGGGGGCCAATTGAAATATAAGTCATAAATTACCATCTACCTTCCCCTCGCATTCCTAAGATAGTCTATCCGGATTCGCCATAGCTGCTCTCCTACCTCTTTCATGGTTGGTCGATCAGACCGTACGGGTGCAGCGCACCGGAATGCCAAATCAAACATCTTTAACACTATCTCCCCATCTACCACTTCCTCCAACAAGGGATCCAAGGCATCACTTGCCTCACCATCATTGTACTTCTTAAAAGCCTGCAGCACCCAAATAACAGAATATTGAGCATTAATGAACTAAATCACCTGCATAAGGACCTTTTCCCCAACAAAAAACATATAAAAGTCTTGAGAACTTTTATCTTAATATATCCCGACGATGGCAGAGAACTCACATAAAATCCCTTCACAGTGCAAATGGCATAAACGAGTCTTATTAAGTCCACTGATATATAGACTCGCTGTGGGTAGGGTATTCTAACAAATTCTCTCACATGATGATCCCAACCATCTCATATTGCTTGTTATAATTGGACGACGGCAAATTTTCCTTTCAAACGTCTATTTGATAGCTAATCAGTTAGGAGTAGGACCACCCATCAATGTACTTTCCAGTTATGTACTTCCCACTGGGATCCAAAATTGATATACATGCATACCGCACGTTCTAAGCACAGAGCATGAATATGATTCCCAAACTTAGCTAGACTAGAGCCCACAGCACAGTGGAAGGTACTGTGGCAACTTTGAGGTTGTAGATTCAAGTCATGTTACCAAAAAAAAAAGGGGCCAAAAGTATCACTGAATTCCTCATCTCCTATTTCTTAGTCAATTTTACTCAAAAGTTGTACAAGCATGAACATAAAAAAGTGGGAACGACTATTGTTTAAGCTAAACCAAAAGGTCAAATCCATGTGACGACTAGGGGCCCTGTGAACAGAAACAGAGTCACATTTGGGGAATCCATTTTACCAAGTTACCCAATAAATAAATAAAAAAGGGCCAAAGTATCACTGAATTCCTCATCTCCTATTTCTTAGTCAATTTTACTCGAAAGTTGCACAAGCATGAACATAAAAAAGTGGGAATAACTGTTGTTTAAGCTAAACCAAAAGGTCAAATCCATGTGACAACTAGGGGCCCAATACAAAATAGTATCAGAAAGATGCTCCTCTTATAACTTCTCTCTGTTAGTCCAAAGTGCCAATGTGTGTTTGTGTGTGTGTGTGGAAGGGTATGAACTATGAAAACAGAAACAGTCACACTGGGGAATCCATTTTACCGAACAGATGAAGAACAATTTAAAGCACCATCCACAATTGCAACGTGTGCAATCATAAGCATTCTGAGAAAAGGGATCAACATGGTTACTTACCCATCTGACAGTAACCCTTTCATCAGCACTTCTTTTCAATTCCACTGGGCGTCGTGCAGTTAGAATTTCCACAAGCAGAATGCCAAAGGAATACACATCACTTTTTGGTGTGAGTTGATAGGTCTTAAGGTATTCAGGGTCAAGGTACCCAGCAGTTCCTTTCACTTTAGTTGAGATATGAGTTTGATCTGCTTCCATCGGACCAAGTCTAGCAAACCCAAAATCAGCCACCTTTGCTCTCAAGCTCTCAGTCAGAAGAATGTTCGAAGACTTCACATCTCGGTGGATTATTGGCCTTTCTGTGGGAAGATTACAATGAAGGAACAGTTAAGCTCAAATACCTGAAGCTTAAGACAGCAATCAAGTGATGGTAAAATAATGCAAGCACAATCAGATTAACCAACTACCTTGGTAAGAAATATATTCCATGCAATCAATTGCAGCATTAGGAACAGTTTTCATTTAGATGGCAACACTTTTCAGACTATTGAAGGCCAGAAAAGAATTAGAAATTGAAGTAGTCACAGGTACCAAAAGAACCTACGAAGCACGGATACGGATACGATACGATACGGATTTGCAGATACGCCATTTCTCAAAAAAGTATGATACAATACGGCGGGGATACGTTGAGTTTTTTTTATATAAATATTTTTTATATGACTATGTAATAAAAATCTAACATTATTTTAATCAAAATAGCCATAAACTTGGCTGGAGAAGACACTACCACCAGTAGAATCTATTGAAGACAAGTCCTAGGGATCCAAAACTGATCCAATCCAAGTCATCACTAGTTCTGCTCAAGCAAACTCAGTCAAGTCTGTTGCACTATCCAAGGACAGTTTCAGCAACAATTCAAAAATGCAAGAGAATAACGTGTAGTGATCTTATCTCCTTATTTTATGTCATCATTGTAACCTCTTCAAAATATTATAATACATGAACTTATCTCTTTAGAAGATAAAGAAGAGAAAAGTCATTCAAATACAAATCTATTTTTAACATTCGTAGAATCCATATGACTTAGGCTAATATAAACAGAAAATATAATGTGTAAAAAAAAAATCTGAATCTTGTGTAAAAAAAAAATCTGATGTGTAAAAAATATAATGTGTAAAAAAAAATTAGGATGTTTTCCAGTTTCCACTCACTGTTTATTCGTAGGGTCCACCACACGTCGCTGCCCCATAGGACTCCACGTCAAAAGATCCACCATTCGAGGCCATTCTCGCTTTCGCCACCCGTCTCTTTTGGACGGCTCAGATCTCCCCTCCCTCTACTTTCGCCCTACGCAGACAGACACTCCCCCAGTCTCCTCTCTCTCGTGCCCTTCATCCCTCAACCTTCTCTGATTCCCACGACAAAAATCCGTGAGAAGATTTCTTCGTTTGAGCAGATTGAAATCCCAAACGCCTCTACTTTCCCTGTATTCCTCACCTCTTCAGATCTCGTCTTCGATGTCGTCAGCTTCTTCTAGAAGGTTCTCCATCACTATGCCCAAGCTCCCCAAGAAACAGAAGAGCTTCATCCAACTGTCTTCCTTCTCTGATGCAAACGGACAAATGGTGCAAGGTACGCCCTCTCTCTCTCTCTCTCTCTCTCTCTCTTCTCACTCTCTCTCTCTTCTCTCGCTCTTCTCTCTCTCCTCTCTCTCTCTTTCTCTCTCTCTCTCTCTCTCTGCGCGACTGATGTTGGTGTTGGAGAAGAAATAGTGTTTCCCACTTAAAAACGTGCGCAACACTTGTTTTCCACTTAAACGTATCCCGCACGTGTCCGGCGCGTGTCCGGAACGTGTCTGAAATACAAAAAAATAAATAAATTCCGGATACGTTTTTTTACATATCCCGGACGTACCCCGCGTATCGGATACGGATTGGTCGCCCATTTCCACGTATCCGTGCTTCGTAGAAAGGAACCCAAGGACAGTATGCAATCTGTCGTAATACTGCTTTAACAGCAGGATATAGAGATTGCCATGCCTTGGACTTGAGACAAAACAAGGAAAACAGTGTATGATCTACTCAAACAATCACCAAACATAGTAGACCATGCATACCCAGCAGTCAGACTACAATAGTGTATATAATGCCAAAAATTAACTCAAAAACCCTAATAGTCCTTACTAAATCAGTCTCCTACTACAATGAGAAGTCTTTAATAAAGTTTTCAAAGCAAAATCAATCACAGTTCTAAAGTTTCAAACAAAAGTAGCAATCTTTTCTTGTTCAGGTTGTCCCAGACAACCTGCAGTAGAACACATGTGGGCTCCACATGGCCCACCCGGTGGCTAGTTTGGTATTTCTACTTGTAAGTCAAGTAGAGTAATGTCAAAAGGTCACTTATATTTATTCATACTCTCTCCAACTTTTCCAACAAAAAGTCAAAAAGCAAAAACAATTACTCACTAAAAGACAAAAAAACTCATTTCCCATACCAAAAGTCAACAATATTCTATCCCCAACAACAACAAAAAAAAAATACCATCATAACTCACTACATTTTTTTTTCATACTTTTTATTTCACTTCACTCCACTTGATTTTAAAAGTAAAGTGCCAAACTGGCCCAATGAAAGCACCTATACGATCTGGAGGTGCACTCATAGGCGACACAGACCCTAGTGCTGCCTTTCTTTCTTGGATTGGGCAAGAATTGACCCATTAATCCTGGGCCCCCAAAATCAGTCACATTCGGCTTCTTGTTAACAGCCCAGCACAAGACAAAATTTGCATGTAAGCCCCTGTTATTCTGTCCTTTCCCCAAATAGTCCCTATAATTCAAATTTAAGCATAATTATGGGCCTTTTTTCCTCCCAATTCAAGGAAACTCCTCACTCATGGGTTAGGACCCCCAAGTACTCAATCATACGCCTCCATGAATGCCCATGCCCGTTTAATCACTTATCTTCCCAGCAATCCACATCAGAAATGATTATGAGAGAGAGAGAGAGAGAGAGAGAGAGACGCTTATGAAAAGAACTGACTTCAAGTGAGAAAAGAGCCAAGACGCTTAAGGTCCAATCAAAAGTCCACAATAAATGGGTGCAATTCAGACTGGTATTAAGTAGAATGTTGTGGCCCATGCATGGTAGGACCTGGAGGTAACATTGCATGGTTCTTGTGCATGTGCCACTAAGGAAAAAAAAAACTCGGACTTGGGACTCGACTCTGTGAGGGTTGAGTCACATGGGACACGGCCAAATCGCATGGCCGAGTCGCACCCTAATTCAAGTCCGAGTCCCATAGGACCCGACTCATTACTCGGACTCGGCCGATTTTTTAATCCATGTGTGCTGGGGGAAAGAAGAGTAGGTTACTAACTTGAAAATTTTGGTGAAACACAAACAGATATACACATACATATTGGTAAACCGTACCGGAAACATGCATCGCCGTGTTAATAAGTCTATGGTAGTCATGTTGCATGAGTTTTGTGACTACCACCAGTGGGAACAATAACAAATTGGGCTCTTTGAATGCAGCAGGAAGTGGCACATGAGGTAGCCAATGATTGATGATTAGAAAGAAACTTGGATTATCTCAAGAAAAGCAGATCCTGGATCAAAAGGCATTAATCCGTGAAAGAGCTAGAAACTCCTAAGAACAAAAGGGATGAGACTACTCGACACTCAGATAACTTTTTGCTAAGGTCAGTAGCCCATAATATTTCTTAACTTAAAAGGACCATGATATAGTTTCTAACTGCCGACTGAAGAATTACCAGAAAGGTCTACAATTTCTCTCTCTATTGTAATGCCAAGAATATTTGGAAGGTGACTAGAAGAGTATACAAGTGTGTGAACCATCCAATTATCAGTTGTGGCCACTGTCAACATGACCCAACCCATAATCAGGCAGATCCAAGCATCACGTTGTAACAAATTTTGAAGGACAGGTTGCAAAAGCTTCCTTCAAAAGAAAACAACCAAGCATGACTCAGACAAATATCAGCTTGTCCAACATGAAATTTAAAGACTGCTAATTGTTGTAATTACAAGGCTGCAGATTCAAGTCATGTTTCCAATACAAGAACGAAAAAAAAAAAGACTTGTAAAAACCGGTGTCAAATGCTTCTAGAATGAAAGCTTATATCTAAAGGCACCCTCTTGTAAGAACTGAAGAAGTGCAAAAGAAACTAAGTTAGTTCAGACACAAGGAAGCTTGCTTAGAATCACTAAATAAGTTTACTGAATCCAACAAAGACTGGCAGAGAGAGCAACAATGTTTCCAACATTTCCTAATCATAATTCACAGCTAAGAAGAGTTTATGTCCATTGGCTATTAGAGATATCTCATAATACACACAAATAAGATTTTTAGTTTGCGTAGTCTTAGCAATTGTGCATAAACAAATATGCCACAAAGCAACAAAACAATAAATATAGAGCACCCTAACCTGCGTATAAGTGGAGATAAGTAAGTGCATGGGTGACATCAATGGAGATTTCTAGTCTTTGATTAAAGTCCAAGACCCTCCCATGTTGACCTGCCAAAGAAAGCAATGCATTTAGGCAAATCTATGCGGCAGAATGGTACATTAACCTAATATTATATACCAAATGTGCCTTACCATCTAGATGCTCCCTGAGAGTACCATTTGGAATATATTCAGTTATGATAATGCGCTCATTTCCTTTATCAAGATAGCCTAGTAGCTTTACCAAATTGCGATGGTCAATTTTGGCCAGCAATTCAACTTCACTGCTAAATTCTGTCCGTAGAGAGTCAAAGTGTTCCTGCTCAAAATCCAACATGGCACAACCATAAAATATTTGCCGAGAATAATGCTCAATTATCAAAACAGAAACCAATCTTACTATCATCAAGTAATGATAATATAAGAACAAATGAAAATCTTACTATCAGAAAGTAACGCACTGCACCCAATTGCATTTTCAAAACCATAAGGAATTTGGCTATTAAGCGACTAGGTTTCTAAAGAAAAGTGGTGGCATGGGGTTCTTAAGGTTCTTAAATTTGCAGAAGACTTCATTAATCTGTTTCACTTTTTCATTGTTAATAAATTACATAAAAAGCACCATAATCACAACAAAAGCATATATCTTAGTAGGACACCCGTAGAGAAAAAGTGCGTTCATAAACGCCTCATGTGGACAAGTGTGAATGACAAATAGACCTCCATACATGGTCAATCAACTGCTTTTGTCCATGCCTGGATCTAGTTAGCCCCTCTCCATTCTGCAATGAGCTTGTTCACATTGCCTTCAATTCTCATTATGGGTACCTTGGTGTCAGACAACTGGGGGTTACAAAATAACCTGGGCATAGGGTCTTGAGTCATGACAAACCCTTGAGGGGAGAGTAAGTATGAATGATTTAGATTTAGATTTTCCTATAATCAAGCACATTCGGTACAGCAATGAATCCACTTTTCCAAAAGTGAAATGATGGTCTTAGACCGTCATCTTTTGTTCATCTAAGTTCCTCTAGTAAATGGTTGAATATCTAGATTTGCCTCATTCAATAATAAAAGCTACATTTATGTCAAAAAGTGCTAAAGCACAAAGAGATAACAATAACTAATGGCATTGTTAATTTGTTATATCATCATCAAACAACAACAATAACAATAAGTAGGTGGATTTCAACGAGAGCCCCGACAAAACTAGTCATCTGTTTATCCACGGCTAAAATATTTCAAGGAATGACAATTACGACCAAAATACAATAATCCACTAGCCATTAACCTTGTGCCTCCTTTCATTATTGTGGCATCCAACAATTGCATCCATGGCTACATTCTGATAAGATGCATGCTTCCTAACCCAATTATTTTTCTTCCCTCCAAAAGTGATATGATACGACCCATGGTCGACCCATGGTCCATGGAAAAACTATTCTTCTCCATTCTCCTAGCTTTTCACTTAGGATTTTGAAGATACTGAACAGAGTTTTTTTCCCTTTTGTGAATGGTTAGGGTGATGTGGAGCGGGGTACCAAGTGTGGGGCTGGTGGAGAAGGAGAGACAAGGATGGAGGGTGGAAGGGTTATGTCAAGCTTTCACCTGAAAATTGGCCTCACGCCTAACTCCCCATCGCGGGCGAGGAAGAAAAGACAACTTGGGAAGACCCAAAATCACTCGTGAGAAATTTCATTAATCAATAAATAATGCCAAATGAGGCATTACAATGCTTAAATAGATAAAAGACTAAGCCTAAAACTAATCTGGACCATTCAAATGCAATGATGGTCAGGATTAAAACATCCACCTAAATACAACTTAAGACATAAATAAATAAATAAAACTCTGAGTAGGCTAAGATAGGTGGGCTAGGCCCAAAGAACTGGTCGAGATGGATGGGCTGGGCCGATTGGCGGGTCGACCCATGGTCTGTCCTGCATCAACTCTCCCCTTCTTGGAAAAAACTCGACCTCGAGTTTTATAGATGTCCTCCAAGATCGAAAATCCATCGCATGAATCATCGATTTGCTGGTTGATCTTCGTTTTCTTCACAAAGCTTGGAGGCTTGACATGACCTTTTCTTCCAACTCAAATGAGGCTTGACACACTGCTTATTTTGGTGACTAGATTTTGCATTAATGCGAGCTCGAATGAAGTGCTGCTTTAATTGTTGAGTATCGGCCATTTGCACACATTCTCCAAGTAGAATTGGCCAATCTCCGAGGACAAAGTCAATCTGAGGAACTTTGATGATGCGAACTTCTTTGGCAATCTCCTGATCAATCGTCTTTTCATCTGATAGTTTAATTTGATTTTCTGGAGGCGGGCTTGCCATAGAATTCATTAGATGATTAGACTCCTTAATGTTTTCTTCATTGTCTGTTTCTTCTTGTTCCACCTGCAAATGATGAGACTCAGGTTCCTTTTCTTCAGATTTACCTGAGGCATTCTCCATGAGTGGTTCCACTACTGGGACTTCTGTGGTTTACAGAGACTTCTCTTCTTGCATCTTAGCTTTTCTGAGGCGATAACGCTTTATCAAGCGCTCAACACGGATCGCTTCCCAAAATGCTTCATACATATCGTTGCATTCCTTCTCCATATTCTTCAATATACTTGGTCTCAAACCTTTGAGAAAGTGATTGAAATCAAGTGTATCTACCAATTCACATAAATGATGTAGCCCTTCAAAATTCAAATTCATCGGCATATTCCTCGACAGACAATTTTCCCTGTGTCAAATTAATATAATGCTCAAAGTAATCTTTATTTGCATAATATCTTTTCCCATATCTGATTGCACATGTCATCCTTTTAGCCCTTTTGCTGGTTTCTTTAAGCTCTTTGTTGGTTTCTTTAAGCCTTCCGTTCATTTCAAGAAGTTGCAATGCCATCTTGGTTGACAATTCCATATTAACTTGATGCAAAGATTGAAAATTTTAATGCTCTTCAAAATTAAAATCAGACTGACCAGATGTGTAGATCTCACTAATTGGAGTTCACAAGTGAAGACGGATCGACGATCAGAGTCCGGATGAAGAAGATATCATTGATTGAAGATCAACGGTTGAAACTTGCTTGAATCTGAGGCCCACACATTCACTTTGTTGCTACTGTTCTACTCTGTGAAGAGTTCTGACCCGATGCAGGCTGATATGGGTTGGGCCTGACCTGAGCTCGAGCCCACTGGCTGGGTCAGACTTGACTAGGTGATGCTGTCAGACCGGGCCTACTGTGGATCAAGTTTGATATGCTGATTTGGTCTCTTTGAAACAAATCTGGCCCGAACTAGAACTCGGCCCAAAATCAGAAATTGGCCCAGCACTTATTACTAGAAGGGGACCACATGCAAAAGAGAATCCTGCTCTTGGGTCTTGGACACAGCAAACGAATGGAGAAAAGGGTCGAAACCCCTCTTGCAATGGTTGCTCTGTCGAACAAAGATCCTCTCGCTTTTGTTGCTGTTGGAAGATGGGAAGATGATGATGCGGCAAGTAGCCTGCGGTTAGGTGATACTCGTTGTGGTGTAGCGCTGCTGATGGCAAAATGGGTGCCGCTACTTGTTGCTACCTTTGACGAGAGAGAGTGGATTGCCGAAGAAGATGGGGGTGGTGGCGCTCACATCAGTGATGCGACTGTGATTTGGTGGTATTCAGTGAACCAGGTGTGCTATCCGTGCCACTTTCTTCTCTCTTTTTTGCTTTATTACTTCTTTTTTTATATTTCTGATTCTTCTTTGTTTCCCTCTGCTGCTCTTTCTTTTCTTTCTTTTTTTTTCTGGGATCAGGAGGATGGCAGGGACGGTGGGAGATGAAGGTACGGCTGGTACGGTTTTCTGCATCGGCAGTGGATATGTTGGGAAGGATTAGGCTGATGGATTTGAGGGTTTAGATGTTTCAGGCCATGTGGTTTTAAGGGTTTTGGTTACGATCAGGGGTGGGTTTTGGGTAATGTGAGTTGGCAGGTTCGGTTTTTTTCTTTTTTTTAGACCCAATGGGGTTTATGATAGGATTTGGATTTAGGTGGGTCCGTTTGGGATTTTGGGAAGGGTTGTTGGGAAGGATTAGGCTGATGGATTTGAGGGTTTAGATGTTTCAGGCCATGTGGTTTTAAGGGTTTTGGTTACGATCAGGGGTGGGTTTCGGGTAATGTGAGTTGGCAGGTTCGTTGTTTTCCTTTTTTTTTAAACCCCAATGGGGTTTATGATAGGATTTGGATTTAGGTGGGTCCGTTTAGGATTTTGGGAAGGGTTGGTGGTGGGATTTGCAGAGGGTTTTGGGTAGTCGGCAGTGGGATCTATGAGATGGTCAACAATGGTGATGGATGATGAAGGAATGAAAACAATGGTGATGATGGATTACCTGAATGGAGATGATAAATTGCCGAATCTCGAATCCGGGTGGATCGATCTTCGGCTCCAATACCAATTGATGCGGAGCGGGGTACCAAGTGCGGGGCGGGTGGAGATGGAGAGACGAGAGATGGAGGGTGGGAGGGATATGTCAAGCTTTCACCTAAAAATTGGACTCACGCCAAACTCCCCATCGCGGGCGAGGAAGAAGAGACAACTTGGGAAGACCCAAAATCACTCGCGAGAAATTTCATTAATCAATACTAATGCCAAATGAGGCATTACAATGCTTAAATAGATAAAACACTAACCCAAAAACTAATCCGAACCATTCAAAAGCAATGATGTTCACGATTAAAACATCCACCTAAAAACAACTTAAGACATAAATAAATAAATAAAACTCTGAGTAGGCTAAAGATAGGTGGGCTAGGCCCAAAGAACTGGTCGAGACGGATAGGCTGGGCCGATTGGTGGGTCGACCCATGGGGACCATGGGTCTGTCCTGCATCATAGGGGATGTTACACTGCATGTTATTCTACTAATAATATCTTTTTTGATCAATAATATAACCTTTATTAATTAGGAAGAAACAAAGCAAACAACACAGGAGAAAAACTAAAAATACAAGGGTATTATAAGACTTTGGATCCCCAAATTTAAGTTATTCTAGTAATATTCATCAAGTGCACTGATAACATGCATGCAAACTAAAGTTCATCCCCCAGATTATTTGAGAATTTCTTTTGCTCTTTGAACTTATCTTGATAAAAGAAAAGTATCAGATTACAAACATTGTTATCAAAGATGGGCTTGATGAAGCTATGTGCCCAGAATTTCAGCATGACAAGAAGCCAACTTAGCTTCCAAATGTTGATGCATGCATCAAACTACAGACATGTCTAAGTCTGTTCAATATTGCTAATTTGATCATCATATTTATTCTAAATTTATGTTTCTTCCAATCTTCACAAATAATTCCATGCAGTTGAGCAAAGCAAATCATTTCATTTATTAAGAACAGTTTCTCATTGTTTAAAAATATTAACAACAAAAACAACACCACCAATATCAACTAATATCCAGATTAATGAGATAAGGCAAAGATGATGATGATCATAAATAATTAATAACTCGGGTGATCAAGTGTGGATTGATTTGCTCTGCATGGCTATGAATACCATTTGGAAACCTCACAGCATAGGAGCAGGACAAGAACACCATTTATGGGAATCTTTAACTATGTACCTACCATATGGTATCACAGGCAAAATGACACACTGAAAAAACTAAAACAAAAGAAATGAAGGAACCAAGAAATCTGAAGAGATGCCCAATACTCTTCAATACAAAGACGTTAATAACTTTTGGATATAGAACATTCACTTCTGATTAATATGATAAATTATAGTACATGCTAGTAGATAGCAAACTATTTTACACTTTCTACTCAGATATCAACATATGTCTAGATTACACTGATCAGCATTAGAAAACAAAATTCCTAATGACCAAACTCATGGACGCAAATCCTACAGGTATCCAAAAGAAAGGCTAATCAACTCATCATCAAAGCCTTGTCACAACTACGTTGGAGATTGGCTCGGCTATATGAATTTTGTTCTTCCATTCCGATCTATCTTGAGTAAAATCCTCAGAAAATTACACTTTTACATTTCTCCATTCCAATCTCGTCTTGTTCCAACTATGTTGGGGTCAGCTACACGAATTTTATCTCTCCATTCCGGTCTATCTTAAGTCAAATCCTCAGACAATTACACTTCTTCATATCCATTTTTACTACCTCCATCCACGTCCTCTTTGGCCTACTCCTTCCCCTTGGTGGCCATCAACCTTCATAGCCAAACTTTTCCTTACCTGCGCCATTGTCGGCCTATGTTGGACATGCCCAAACCATCTCAAATGGGTTTTTCTAATTTTATCCCCTATTGTTGCTACCCTGAAATGCTCTCGAAAGAGCTTATTTCTAATTTTATCCTTCCTAGTTTTACCACACATCCACCTCAACATTCTCATCTCCGCTACATTCATTTTGTGCATATGTTGCTTCTTGGTTGTCCAACATTATGCTCCATAGGTGCTAGTCTAATTCATGTCCTGTAAGATTTTCCATTCATTGCTTCTTGGTTGGCCAACATTATGCTCCATAGGTGCTAGTCTAATTCATGTCCTGTAATATTTTCCATTCAATCTTGTTGGCATTCATCGGTCACAAAGCACTCCAGAAGCAAGTCTCCACTTCAACCATCCTGCTTTTATCCTATGTTTGACATTTTCATCAATCTCCATATCCTTACTAATTATAGAGCTAAGGTAACGGAAAGAATCACTTTGTGATATCACATATTCACATGGTCTTCAATTCTCATAGTAGTTTCGCTCTTTCTATATGCCAACTTAAGTTACAATCCATATATTTCATCCTTGTACGGCTTATTTTAAAGCCTTTGGATTCTAAAGCCTCTCGCCATCTCTCGAGTTTTGAATTCACACCCATCTCCATTCCAGTTTAACATGGGCCAAATCCTCGGATAGGCTGCACTACTTCATATCTAACCTTCCTACTTCCATCCATGTGCTCTTCAGCCTACCAATTTTCCTTGGCAGGCCATCAACTTGCATAGAAAGATTTTTCCTCATTGGCGTTGTAGCTGGCCTATGTTGGACATGCCCAAACCATCTCAAACGAATCTCTCTTATCACCTCCTGAGGCTATCCCTAAATGCTCGCAAATGCGCTCCTTTCTAATTCTATATATCCTAGGTTTATCCCACATTCATCTCAACATTATCATCTCTACTACGCTCATTTTGTGCATGTGTTGCTTCTTGACTAATCAACATTCAGCTTAATAGGTTATAGCTAGTCTAACCATTGTCCTGTAAAAATTCCCCTTCAATCTTGCCGGTACGCGCCAACCACAAGACACTCCAGAAGCACTCTCCACTTCAACCATCCCCACTCTTATCCTATGTTCGACATCTTCCTTAATCTCTCCATCATAACTAATTATCGAGACAAGGTATCGGAATGAATCTTTTTATGTAATCTCTTGACCTTCAATTCTCACATGCGTTTTAGTTATATGCACATCCCTATTGAAGTTGCAATTCATACGCTCTGTCTTTATATTACTTATTTTAAAGCAATTGGATTCTAAAGTCTCCCACCATTTCTCAACTTTCGCATTCACTCCATCTCTTGATTCATCCACCAATATTATATGTTTCGCAAACAACATGCAGCAAGATACTTCCTCTTACATATGAGCAATTACTCCATCCATAATCAGTGCAAAGAGCTAAGGGTATAAAGCTGAACCCTGATTAAAACCTATGGCCATTGGAAACTCATGTCTCACCACATCTAATTCTTACATTCATTACCGCTCCCTCATATATGTCTTCAATGATGTCTATATAGCCTTTTGGAATACTTCTCTTATCTAAAACCCACCAAATCAAATCTCTAGGTATCTTGCTGTAGGCTTTCTCTAGACCATATGAAAGTTTTTCTCTTCTCTCGGTATATTTCGATTAATTGCCTAAGTGAGAAGCTCGCTTCTATAGTTGATAGGGATGCATGTGGGTTGCTTCCAAGATGGAACCATGTTGGGCCCAGAACAAAAATCATTTTGTAATGACGGTTCCAGTTCCAGCTTGGAACCTATTCTCCTTGTTCTGAACCCGGTTCCAATAAGAGGACCATGTCCGGTTCCCATTTTTTTTTATTATTTTATTTTTGCTTAAAATAACGATATCGTTCAACCCAAAAATCCAAAAAGGGATATCATTCAACCCAATAACAGTCTACCTTCTACAATTGACAAATCTCAACATCTTCAGAACTAATATATAGGTTGTTACATGAAATTTTTGACATAGCAATACAAAGTCAAGAACCATGTCATAAAAACGCACATCCACAGGCCGGATCCTAGGTCTATGGGTCGGAAACCATATGGATCCGGAATTGGAGTTGTTTAGCAATCGGACCTAAATTAGGTTTTGGACCCAAACTCGTTTATGAATCAGAAACTAAAACAGGTTCCAAACCCAGTTTTTTACGGGTCGAAACCTCTAGATAATCGGAGAATCGGATATCCATTTGCATCCATATTAGTTGACCTACATGGAATGAAACCAAATTGATTTTCAGATATTTTGGTCACTTGTGTAAGTCTCTCGTCTATTGCTCTCCCCCTCAATTTCATAGTGTGGCTATCAAGTTTAATCTCACGATAATTGGTGTGACTTTATATATCCCCTTCATTTTTGTATATAGGTACTACAACACTTTTTTCCATTCATCCATCATTTTTTTTATTCTTAATATCTTATTGAAGAGCTTGTTAACTAAACACATTCGTTTTCTCCAAGGCATTTTCAAGCCTTTATCACAATGCCATCAGGCCCCATAGCCTTTCCTCTCTTCATTTTTCCCAATGCTTTCTTCACTTCTACGACCCTAATTCTATGGTAAAAAGTATATTCTGCTAACAAAGTATCATCTCTCATTCCTAAGCCTCCTATAGAACCTTCATTTGGAAGTTTGTTAAAAATTCTCTTCACCTTTCTTTATTATCATTGTCCTCTAAAACTTTTTGTTTGTCACTCTTCATGCATCTGACATAATATTTGTCACTGCTTTCTTTTCCCACTTTTTTGCGAGCTTAAAATATCTATCTCCTTCTCTTATTCCCAGCTTATTATATAGGTCATCATATGTTTTGGATTTTGCATCTCTTACTACTTTCTTAACTTATTTATTGACTTCTTTTAGATTTCATAATTCTCCATATTTCTAGTTTCCTACCAAACTTTGTAGCAATGTCCGTTCTCTTGCATGGCATCTTGAACCTCTACACTCCACCAACAAATTTCTTTATTAAAGTCTTTCCCCTTCGGACTCTTGAAGCACCTCCTTAACAATCCTTCTCATATAATCGGCTATTTGGTCCCATATCATTGTAGTTTCTCCCTCCAAATTCCATTGCCCCTTACTATCACTCTCTTTCTTCTACTAGTGCCAGTTTAAACTTCACTAGTTTTTACTGCCACGCCCAAGTCTGGGTAAAGGAGGAGAGTTGTGTAAGGTAGGTAACAACCAGCATAAAACTTTTGTCACATAAGTCCATTGATAATGTATTTTAATCAAAAAGTTTTTTTTTTCATTTTGCCACAAGGACTACTCTGGATCAGAGTGTTGGGCAGTAAAGCATAATCATGTCAAGAAGATGGAAGTTGCGGAGATGAGAATGCTAAGATGGATGTGTGGGATCACAAGGAGAGATAGGATTAGGAATGAGGAGATTAGGGGCAAAGTAGGAATAGCACCGATTGGAGATAAAATGAGAGAAAATCAACTGAGATGGTTCGGCCATGTTAGAAGGCGTCCAACAGAGGCACCTGTTAAAAGATGTGAAAGCATGGAGATTGCCAGGAGTAGAAGAGGGAGAGGGAGACCCAAGAGAAGTTGGAAAGAAACTATTAAACATGACCTTGCCTACATGGATCTAACGGAGGACATGGCCCTAAACAAATTTGATTGGCGGCGTCAAATCCATATAGCCGACCCCACCTAGTGGGAAAAGGCTTGGTTTGGTTTGGTTTGCTACAAGGACTACTCGAACTCATGCACTCACAAATTCACACCCATATTCTAACCAACTGAGCTGCAGCCTAGGACATGGGTATACAATGCATTTTCCTAACCTTTATTGTGGCTTTTTTTAATTAAAAAAGATGATATATGAGCATTGGAGGATATATAAGAGAGGTATGTTTCACCAAGGTTACAAGAGAGGCGAAGACGAGGACTACTTGGGGTGAAACTTTATATTTGTATAGCTTTACTCCATTAGGGTTTTGTAACTACCTTGCTGTACATACTAGCTACTAGTAAATAAAATTTCATCAATTCCATCAAAATAAAATAATTTTAAGCACCAGAAATATGCCAGAATAATGACAAGAAGAAACTGATAATTACCTTCTTTGCTCGTTTAATAGCAACGACCTGCCCATCTGACAAATGAGCCTTGTAAACAGTTCCAAAACCCCCTTCACCTATCTTCATTGATGGTGCAAAACTTCGCGTAGCTTTGTTAATCTGACTCATATTGAGATGTACTGATCCAACTCTACTCAATTGTGGAGACATTGAAAATCGAGAAGGACTGGGGGGCACTCGAAGAGGACTTGCTGGGACTTTTTCAGAAGTAGAACGAACTTCCAAAGATGAAACTGAATCCACTGAAAAACAGAATTTCTAAACATGAATTCTTCAGTTTGATGTTGTGGTGAACAAAAACGTACACGTCATTTATAAACAAACATGCTGGAAAACTTGGCAAAGGAAAAAAAATCTAAGGAATTTCAATAAGCCATGTTTTTTTAAAATCAAGCAAATTACAATCTACAACAGGAAGCTGAAAAAGCTGGTTCACATTTTGTTAATCATAGACATTCATCTTTTACACCATTGTGGAATAGGCCATGCCAAATTTCTCCCCCATTAAAGAATCCTACATGCCAAATAGGTTGGCTTATATGAATTTAATTAATGCAAAATTGGGTGTTCAATAGACTCATATATGAACAAGAAGTATACGTCATATATGAACAAACATGCCAGAACAGACCAAAAAAAAAAAAAAAACTAAGGTATTTCAACAAGCCATGTTTTTTGACATCAAGCAAGTTACAATTCAGCACGCTATTTAAGCTGGTTCACATTTTGTAATAGCATTTACACCATCATGGAATAGGCTAAGCCCCAAATTTCTCCCCCATTAAAGAATCCTAGCCACCAAAAAGGTGACTAATCTGAATTTAATTAGTGCAAAATTTGTTATACTCAGTAGGAAGACTCTCTGGAAGACTTTTAGTATTAGGGTATCCCCAATGTGAGTGATCTGATCACCAAAAGGGTGGACCCACATCTACAGTTCGTGGGGCAAAGCAAATGCTTCAAACAAACATTGCATAATTCCTACAGTTTTTAAAGTATCTTATATTCTTATTATTGACTTCATATGCGTACTTCAGTGTAAATGTCAGGAATTGTAGCCATCTTCCGTGTACCGGTTTCATAGTTTCTAAACTCATTGTCAGACCCATATGAGCCAGGCTCGTTGCCGTTAGGTATTGCCTTTTATAACCATTTGTATGGGTATATGTTATATAGCAACATCTAGCCCCCCTCCCTGAGAATCTCTCTTTCGACATTTTAGAGTTCTAATAGAGTTACGGGTTTTGGACAAATAAACAGCATCAGTCAACAGTTTAATCTGCCGCACCAGGTCAACCACTATCCATAGCATGAGTTCCGATAGATGAGTAAGGGCACCGATCTGATCTGCTATTGTTACTCAGTGCCCCTCAATCCACTGGTGTTGCTTCTAGTGGCTCCCATATCAGAGTTCAAATAAGTCTAAATGAAGGAAAACATAGTCAGGCCAGATTTGACATGCATGGAACCACAAGCTTGCGCAAGGCGTATAGTGGGTGCATATCTGACCTTAAGCCATTGGAAAAGGTCAGACCGAAAATAAAGTGGCCATTCACTAGAACAGGCATTAGCCGATTGGCCTTTTCTTGTTGTTGCTTTAGACACAATAGTACCATATAGTGGAAGCCGAGTGCCATTGATGGGAGAAGTAATGGATGGGTTAGAAAAAATTGTCAGATGGCTTTGGTGGTATAAGCAGCCTGCCCATGATGTTCATGTAAACTGGGACATAACAAGGACATCAAACTACATAATACTCGGGGTTTTGGTGGTGAAATTGATGCAGACTCATGCAATGAAGACCAGGAAGATCACATTGTAGCCCAATCCTTGGCCATTTAGGAGGTGTTTAATTGCACACATTAGACCCATACCCATGTTTTAGAGGGTTCAGATGCTTGTGGGGCCCAACAAAGTCCCTTTTGATACAACGTTTCCGGGCTGTTGTGCAAAATGGTCCTTTTCTTTGGACTGTCAAAAATCAAGATAAACCAGTGAGCTGTGGGCCCACTGCAGGTTCATGTTTGGGCATGTATGGTCAAAAGCAAGGGCACCAGGCCCCATATGTGACAAACTCACGAAAGAATATTCACTGAGATTGTATTAATTTTGTGTCTTTCTTTGGAGTATCCCTCCTCAATATATACCCATTTACATGCCTTAATCAAGGCTCTAATCTAGGAAAGAGTATCAATTACAAATTTACAATTCTAAGTTTATAGAAACAATAACTAAAAAGGAAGATACACAACTATGTACTGCGTGTCATTGACCCAAGCAATCCATGTGAATATAAGAACTGGGCTGGATCCCTTTGATGGGCCGTAGGCCTGATTAACTTGGGCCTAATTAACACCCCCCCTCGAATTGATGTGGGAGAATCAACGAGCATCAATTTGCCAACCAAGAAATGATGGCGTAGTCGTGGAAGACCTTTGTCCTATGGTGAGAATATCAGCAATTTAAAGCTCAGCGGAGACATGCGGAAGGCTAATGACATCACGCTTGAACTCATCACGTATGAAGTGACAATCAACTTCGATGTGTTTAGTGCGTTCATGACAAATCGGATTTTCAGTAATCCGAATTACATTTGTATTATTTGCATAGAGGGGGGTAGCTCCTTCTGATGGAAATCCAATGTCAGAGAGCAGACCTCGGAGCCAAAGAATTTCGGAGCATGCAGCAGCTCAGTACTCAACCTTAGTAGAAGATTTGGAAACTTTTTCATGTTTCTTGCATTTCCAGGAAATTAGACTATCACCCAAAAACATGCACCAGCCTGTTGTCGATCTGCGAGTATCCGGACAACCAGCTCAATCATCATCTGAATAAGCTTTGAGAGATAGAGGATTGTCAGATGGAAAAAATAACCCGCAAGTTGGAGTGCGAATAAGGTACCGAATGATGCGGCGTACAGCAGCCATATGAAGATGACAAGGAGCAGTCAGGAACTGACTCATTAAATTGACTGGATAGGAGATATCAGGAAGGGTGATCATGAGGTAGATCAAGCTACCAATTAACTAGCGATATGTGGTAGGATCGGGAAGAATGTCACCCTCCTCTTTACTGAGTTTGACATTTAGTTCGACTGACGTATCTACTGGAGCTGAAGCAGTAAGGCCGGCCAAGTCAATGAGATCAACCGTATATTTGTGTTGATTGAGAACTATACCTTTAGTCGATTGATGAACTTCAAGACCGAGGAAATAGTTTAAAAGGTCGAGATCCTTCATGTGAAATGTATGATGAAGAGAAGCTTGGAGTCCCTGAATCATTTGTGCATTTGGACCAGTAATGACGATGTCATCAACGTAGACAAGTAGCATAGTAATCCCAGACAGAGCATGATGTAAAAACATAGAAGGAACATACTGGCTCGGATGAAAATCCAAGCGGACAAGAGCATCTTGAAATTTCTCAAACCATGCGTGAGGAGCTTGCCTCAGACCGTAGAGAGAGCGACGAAGTTTGGCACCCATACCCTTCCCGGATGAGTACCCCTGAGGCAAACGCATATAAACGTCTTCTTTGAGATCGCCGTGAAGAAACGCATTTTTGACATCCATTTGATATAGAGGCCAAATCTGAGATGCAACAACAGCAATAATTATGCGTACGGTGGTCATTTTGGCAACAGGAGCAAAAGTTTCATCATAATCGATGCCATATTCCTGCCAATTTCCAAAAGCGACAAGGCGTTCCTTATATCGATCCATATGCCATCGGATTTTAATTTGAAAGAAAAAATCCACTTACAGCAAATAGGTTTGACACCCACAGGAGACTGGACAATATCCCACGTATGATTTTGCTCTAAAGCCTCCAGTTCATCTTGCATAACCTGGTTCCAACATTGGTACTGCACGGCCTAAGAGTAGGATTGTGGGATGAAAGAGGAAGACAAGGTGGCCATCAAGGAAGCATGTGGGAAGTATGTGAGAACCCATAGCGGTCTGGTGGAACCGAAATGCGAGTGGAGCGTCGCAATGAAGGATGGTCAGATGGACCAAGTGCCGGAGGTGGACCGGATGCTGGAGGAGGATCAAGAGGGGGAGGCGCGGTAGGCGCTTCCTTATTTCGTCTGTGATACACAAAATTAGGATTAAATCGAACAACCAACGTGTTGTCAGAAAAACCAGGTAAAGACGCCAAGGAAGAGTCAGGAGGATCAAGGTGTTTGTGAAAAAAATATTGTTGTTAAAAAAAAAAAAAAAACGACATTCCTAGAGGTACGGATGCGACGAATGTGAAGATAATAGCAAAGAAACCCTTTCTGGAAGGGTGCATAACCTAAAAAAACACACTGAGCGGATTGAGCGGTTAGTTTGGTTCTCTCAGAAGGAGGCAAATGCACAAAACAAATCGAGCCAAAAACATGAGATCAACATAAGATGGAAATGTTTTATACAACCGGTAATATGGGCTCTGATTTTCAATAGAGGTTGACAGCATATGATTGATAAGATGAGCTGCGGTAGCCAGTGCCTCAACCCAAAAACGAGTAGGAACCGATGATTCAAGAAGGAGGGAACGAGTGACATCAAGGAGATGCCTATTTCTCCTTTCGGCTATTCCATTCTGCCGTGGAGTATAAGGACAAGTTCTTTGAGAAATAATGCCTTTGTTTTGTAAAAACTATTGAAAACCAGAGGACATATACTCCCCACCCGAATCAAATCGTAAGCTTTTAATACAGGTGGAAAATTGATTTTCAACATAAGCTAAATTTTTTTAAAAAAACATCAGATTTGGAATGCAGAAAATAGACCCATGTAAACTCACAAAGTATTTATAGTGAGCGTGAGAAAGAGCTGGAGCAATTCCCCATACATCGCTATGAACTAAATCAAAACACCGAGTGTTGTGTAAAGTGGAATTAGGAAACGGAAGAGTTTTACTCTTTCCCATTTTACAAGTAGCACAATCAAAAGGCACACAAGAAGAAAGGCCAAAATATTTATTTAATAAACCAGAGTTTAACATAATGGGACAAAACTTTGGAACTAGGATGTCCAAGTCTATTACGCCACAATTGGCACTTATCTCTAATAGAAAAACAAAACACATTATTGTCAAATATATTCCTAGAAAATTTAGAAAAATCCAGCGGAAACAAGCGTCCACACTTAGGCCCCCTCGCGGTCTCCTTCCCGGACATCTGGTCCTGCACAACACAACCAGAAGAAGAAAAAGAGATGTTACACTTATTTTCAACAAGTTGCCCAACTGACAACATTTTTCAATGGGATGGGACCAGGGATATCTCCAAGAGCAGTAATGGGAACATTGCCTCCGTCAGCAGTTTGTATTTGAAGATTGCCATTGTATTTTGTCGCATTGGAGAGGGGTACGGAAATACATCATATGATTAGACGCCCCGGAATCAAGAAACCAAGTAGAAGATGAAGGTGAGTTACCTGAGAGACCAAAGGTAGAGAGGGCATTGACAATCATTTGTTGAACCAATTCAGGAGTTAGAGATGATGAAGGCCCAGGCTGTGAGGGTGCAGATGTAGGAGCATGCATAACAAAAGAAGTAACATAAGCATGCGGAGTCTGATACTACGGTGATGGACGTTGTGGGCGTCGGCGACATTCAGAGATGATATGTCCCGACTTTTTACAGCATACTTTCTGTATGCATTGAGATGCAAGATGCCCAAATTTTTGACAACTGTAGCATTGTGTTTTGCTCAAGTTTCGAGGAGGAGGCTGATAAGTCTTATTTGCCGAGAACGCGACTGAATAATTCTCAGTCTTTTGTTAAGCCATATGAGCCAAGGTCGTAATGCGTTGTTCTTCGTGTAAGAGTTCATTCAAGCAGACATCCAATGACGGTAAGGGCATCCGATTCATCAAGGCAGATCGGACACTTTCATATTCATTCCACGGTTTCATCAAAAATTGATCTCTTTGACTAGAGGCCTGAAGATCTTGGATCACTATCAAAACATTGTCAGCCACATCCGCATACTTAATACTATCGTATTCCGACCACAGTGTACGGAATCCTGAATAGTAGTCTTGCACCGACAAGGTCCCTTGTGCATATTCAGCAATCGCACATTCAAGGTTAAATTGACACGCAAAGTTGTCTTGATGGTATTATTTCTTCAAATACCCCCACATGGCTTTAGAGGTTGAGTAAGGCTTGAGATTCATTATCAAATGTGGCTCGACGGATCCCATAATCCAAGATTTGGTTTTGGCATCTTTAGTATACCAAGATGATATCTTCTTTTCATCCTCAGTGGGTTTAGGGTCAATACCAGAAACAAAACCCCACAATTCCTTTAGCTTCTAGGTAGATTTGGAATTGGAAAGGCCAGTCAGGGTAATTTTTTCCAGTGAACTTGATCAAAGTAAGTAACCTCAGATTTTTCCATCTCAATGTTAGATTGGAAAAAATTTGATTGACACAGTGACAAATAGTAAGCAAATCAAGCAACAGTTGTATGAAAAACTGTTTCTGAGTGCAGGAGCCAAGATCCAACCAGGCAGAGAAGGAAAAAACTCACGTCAGACCCAGAATAGGGAAAAAAAACACTCTGACGACCTTGATTGGTGCTTCAGATCTGCTACGTGGGCCCCACAGATGGATCTGAACAGTGATCAGATGTTTGATCTGAGAAGCTACAGTATATTCGCACCTACTGGAACAGGTTTGAACCTATTCCGCTGAATATCCAAGATTCTGGACAGTCTTGATTGAAACTTGTGTAATATTTTGAAATAACTCGAGAATGATCAGAAAGACTACCTAGAGGTGCTAAAAATCCTGAAAAAATCGCCAATACTCCTAGAAATATCAGGCGACCATGACTGTGTAGTTTTTTTAGATTGATCTGATGATCAGGGGTGGGCCACCTTCAAGATGGAACTGTCGCAGATAGTATGTGACACTGGAATATCTTGAACAGATGCCTGGATCTATTTTCTGCACGAGAGAGAGATTTATTCCTCTCTTATCCTATTGCCTTGATGCTTTGGAAGATAAGAACTAGATTTTCTTGAGCCTAAGCCTGATACCATGACAAACTCACGAAAGAATATTCACTGAGATTGTATTAACTTTGTGTGTCTTTCTTTGGAGAATCCCACCTCAATAAATAACCATTTACATGCCTTAATCAAGGCTCTAATCTAGGAAAGAGTATCAATTACAATTCTAAGTTTATAGAAACAATAACTAAAAAGGAAGATACACAACTATGTACGGCGTGTCATTGACCCAAGCAATCCACGTGAACATAATAACTGGGCTGGATCCCTTTGATGGGTCGTGGGCCTGATTAACAATATGGACTTGCACCCATTCAGAACAGGCCATAGGCCCAGACATCCAGCCCATTTGGGCCACACAACCAGTACACAGGCTCTGCACAAGTAGCACATGCACGAGCTCCCACAAACTCTTCCTTTTCCTTGATAAACATTTCCAGACATCCAGCCCATTTGGGCCACACAACCAGTACACAGGCTCTGCACAAGTAGCACATGCACGAGCTCCCACAAACTCTTCCTTTTCCTTGATAAACATTTCCAGACATGCCAATGGTTCAGACAAATTTCTTGTTGCTCTTATGTTATGCGAATGGTTAGGCTAGGTCTGGAAACCTTTTGTCAATAATAAAGGAACTTCCAGGAGCCATTATTTTTTGCTGTCATGAAGTTTGCAGAGGAGGTTACTTTGAATTTAGAACGGGCAGGTTTTTCTAGGGTGTGAGTTTCAATATTCTTCTTCGCCGTAAGAGAGGCTAATACAATGGCGGACGGTCTTGCCAGGGAAAGAATTTTTTGCACTTCTATATTTTTTTTATTTTATGTATAAGTTCTTTTAGGTGTTTTCCGTCGCTTTTAGTAGTTTTCGTTGTGTCTTGTTTCTGTATGTTTGTTTGGTGAAATACATTTTTTTTATCTTTTATCAAAAAGAATCTTCATCATATTGAGTGGTTTTGAGTGGGTTTTCCGTAGTTTTCTCCTCATATTTTTTGTTTACAAACAGATCCATCTATCTAGTTGCTGTCAGTCTGTCACCACAATTTTCTTGGAGCAGCAGACTGCACTATCAATGATGACATATGGATGGTGATCAGGTCTCAGATTAAAAATGGAACAACAGACATATGGATGGTGATCAGATCTCAGTAAATGACAAATGCAACCAGATTACCAAAATTACATGGTGGAAATGCAGGATATTGTCATATTGTAAAGATGGCTTTGGTGATTGAACTATGCACAATGAGCGGACAGGTGGCTTTTTTCATTGCAAGACTAGTGGCTATGACAAAAGACATGACAGTCAGCCATCATTCACACTAGAGAATCAGTGGATCAAGAACATTGTATGACTAATCTGTAATGCAACTGACAGATCTGTTATGGTGGTGCACAAGCAGCAACATGAACAGAGAAACTAGCTTCAACACTGATAGAATTGGCAATGACAATGATTGTATAGAGAATATGCAACAGAACTAACAGATTAGTGATGGGTGAACAAACAGAAACAATGACAGGGAAATCAGCTATAACACTTGCTGAATTGGTAATGACAATAATTGGCGACTGGCTAAAGGATGATGAATGAGGGTGACCTTGCAGTGGAAGAAATAGCAACAGCAGCCAATGAGTCATCAGCCAAGAACATAACAATCACTATGAAAAATAATTGATGATATACTAGCACGAGCAATGATAATCACAAGATCAGGTAGTGATTCAAAATACTAGGGATATGTAGTCACCCAAATTAAAAATGAAAAGAACCGTGCAGATGCAGCTGTTGATCATTAAAAAGAAGTAAGATGTTTCAGAATGTGGATATTCTTTTCATTTTATCATTATGATTATTCTGAACCCATTATATAGCAAGAGGTGAAGTCAATATAATATAGCAGGGCAAACACGCAAAAACACACACACACAGTGAGTTTGGATCTTTCTATATCCAAATGAAATAGATTCAATAGGTAAAAACACACACACACAGAGAGAAAGTAAACACAATTCTTCATATTTGTACGGTTGTACCTCATAAATGGATTAAATTATAATTAACTGCAGTGATCTTGCAATATTGAAATTTTACCTTAATCAATGATATCAATGTAGACGATATTAGCTGTTTTCAGTGATTGCATTTGATAATAAACTAGCAAGAATTTATATAGCAAGGCCCTGAACCAGAGAATAAATTTTAACTCACTTGAATTAGGCTCTTTGGCGAGAGCAGCATGATCAGTTTCTTTCCTTTTTGCTTGAAAGCATGGGCAAAGCAGACCACAACATAAAAGGAACAGTCCCGGTATCGCCATTGCAATCTTCTTTGGAGCCAAAGGAAAAGAATGAGTGTGCTTTTCTTCTTTTGATTGACTTGTCTGTACAGGTTTATGTTCAGCAGTAGGATTTGTTGTTGATGACAGTAAAAGCTTTCTTCCCAGTCTTCGTGGAAAGTCCACTGAAAAACAACAGGACAAAAGAGTAGTTATGGAGAAGTAATAGAAGACTTTACAGTTCCCCACTTTCTCATGATAATATGACTAAAAGAAACCAAAACAGAACTTGAAACCAACAGCAACAACAACAATATTATATGTGTGTGTGTGTGTGTTTGTGTGTGTCTCTGTGTGTGTGTGGTGATATATACTTAGAAATCAGGTACTTTTTTTCTTCCATTTTGGCCGATCCAAGAGGGAATGGGAAAGGCTCAATGAAAACACAAATCACCAGATCGGGAGAGCACCGCATTACTGTTAAACAGGCCCAAGGCCTAAAGCCCATCAGTAGTCAAATGCTATATCTCACGTGGAGTTGATTTGCGTGGAGTTGATTTGGGTCAATATTGAGACAGCTGTAGCCTTCCTAACTTAGAATAGCAATTGTTGTGATTAGTTGTTTTCCTAACTTAGGTTAATGATTGATATAATTAGATTGTTTTCCTTTCTTAGAGCCTTGATTAAAGGCATGCATGTAAATACCTATATATTGATGGACAATCTCCATAGAAAGACACACAAATTTAATACATTCTCAAGAGTATTCAAACTCTTTTCTGTGATCGTGAGTTTGTCATGGTATCAGAGCGAGGTTTGCAGTCTTGATCTTAGACATCTTCCAAAAGCTTTAAGGGAATAGGGATAGAGAGAATAAATCTCTCTCGTGCAACAAATAGATCCAGGATATATTTTCAAGAAATTTCCAGCGACACAGTGCCAGCGACACCTTCTTCCTATGTCAACGACATCCTGTTGGTGGCCCACCCTTGATCGACCAGATCAACTTCAAAAATCACCCTTTCATGGTCGCCTCATATTTCTAAGAATATTAGTGATTTTTCTAGAATTTTTCAGAGACTCCGGGTTGGCGTTTTACTCATTCTCAAGATTTTTTAAGAAATTTATATTGTTTTCATCAAGACTGTCCAGAATCTTGGATATTCAGTAGAATCAGTTCAAACTTGGTTCAGTAGAAGCCAGAATAGAGGGATATCATAGATCTGTTGTCTGATCTGGGGCAAGATCCTTAAGTGGGGCCCACGTAGTGGAAATACAGCCACTGTCCAGTTCGTCCGGGCTGTTTTTGGAACATATTATTGCTGTTTTTTGTGTTGTCTCTCTCTGCCTGGTTGGATTGTGGTTCCTACACACAGGGAAGACATCCTACATAGTTTCTCTTGTTTGTGGCTAGTTCTTTTTCCGTTCCAAATCGATTTGTTTCCAATTTCAGTTGCAATGGAAATATCTGAGGTCACATTGATTAAATTTACCGAAAAGAATTATCCTGCCTGGTCCTTCCAATTTCAAATCTACCTAGAAGCTAAGGAATTATGGGGATTTGTTTCTGGCACGGACCCTAAACCCACTGAGGATGAGAAGAAGATCTCCTCTTGGCATACTAAAGATGCCAAAATCAAATCCTGGATTCTGGGATCCGTTGAGCCTCATCTAATAATGAATCTCAAGCCTTACTCCATTTCTAAGGCCATGTGGGGGTATTTGAAAGTTTACCATCAAGATAACTCTGCGCGACAATTCCATCTTGAATGTGCAATTGCTGAATATGCACAAGGGACCTTGTCTGTACAATACTACTATTCAGGATCCCATACACTGTGGTCGGAATACGATACTATTAAGTATGCGGATGTGACTGACAATGTGTTGACAGTAATCCAAGACCTTCAGGCCTGTAGTCAGCGAGATCAATTTTTGATGAAACTGCGGAATGAATATGAAAGTGTCCGATCTGCCCTACTGAATCGGACACCCTTACCTTCATTGGATGTCTGCTTGAATGAACTCTTACGCGAAGAACAGCGCCTTACGACCTCGGCTCATATTCTCAACAAACGACTGAAACCTATTCAGTCGCGTTCTCGACTAATAAAACTTCTCCGCCTCCGCCTCGAGACTTGAGCAAAACCCAATGCTATAGTTGTCAGAAATTTAGGCATCTTGCATCTCAATGCAAACAGAAAGTCTGCAGTTACTGTAAAAAGTCGGGACATATCATCTCTGAATGTCGCCGCCGTCCACCACGTCCGTTGACACAGTATCAGACTTCACAGTATCCGGCTCCGCAGTATCAGAATCCACAGTCTCAGACTCCGCATGCTTATGTGGCTTCCTCGGTTATGCTTGTTCCTACATCAGCACCCCCACAGCCTGGGCCCTCATCATCTCTCACTCCTGAATTGGTTCAACAAATGATTATCAATGCCCTCTCTGCCTTTGGTCTCTCAGGTAAGTCACCTTCATCTTCTACTTGGTTCCTTGATTCCGGGGCATCTAATCATATGACGTATTCCCACACCCCTCTCTCCAATATGACAAGTTACAATGGCCATCTTCAAATACAAACTGCTGACGGCGCACATGTTCCCATTACTGCTATCAGAGATATCCCTGGTCCCATCCCATTGAGAAATGTTTACCTTTGTCCTAATTTAACTTCCAACCTATTGTCCGTCAGGCAACTTGTTGAAAATAATTGTAACATCTCTTTTTCTTCTTCTGGTTGTGTTGTGCAGGACCAGATGTCCGAGAAGGATATCGCAAGGGGGCCTAAGTGTGGACGCTTGTTTCTGCTGGATTTTTCTAACTTTTCTAGGAATCAATTTGACAATAATGTGTTTTGTTTTTCTCTTAGAGATAATTGCCGGTTGTGGCATAATAGACTCGGACATCATAATTCCAAGGCTTTGTCCCTTATGTTAAATTCTGGTTTATTGAATAAATCTATTGGTTTATCTTCTTGTGTGCCTTTTGATTGTGCTACTTGTAAAATGGGAAAGAGCAAAACTCTTCAGTTTCCTCATTCCACTTCACACACCTCTCAGTGTTTTGATTTAGTTCATAGTGATATATGGGGAATTGCTCCAGCTCTTTCCCACGCTCACTACAAATATTTTGTGACTTTTATTGATGATTTCAGTCGCTTCACATGGGTCTACTTTCTGCATTCAAAATCTGATGTTTTTAATGTTTTTAAAATCTTTTTAGCTTATGTTGAGAATCAATTTTCCACCTGCATTAAAATCTTGCGATCTGATTCAGGCGGAGAATATGTATCCTCGGATTTTCAACGGTTTTTGCAAAACAAAGGTATTATTTCTCAAAGAACTTGTCCTTATACACCCCAGCAGAATGGAATCGCTGAAAGGAAAAATAGACATCTCCTTGATGTCACTCGTTCCCTTCTTCTTGAATCATCGGTTCCTACCCGTTTTTGGGTTGAGGCATTGGCTACGGCAGCTCATCTTATCAATCGTATGCCATCAACCTCCATTGAGAATCAAAGCCCATATTACCGATTGTACAAGACCTCTCCATCCTATGATGATCTTCATGTATTTGGCTCCATTTGTTTCGTGCACTTGCCTCCTTCTGAGAGGACAAAACTAACGGCACAATCAGCTCAGTGTGTGTTTTTAGGTTATGCACCCTTCCAGAAGGGGTTTCTTTGTTATGATCCTCACATTCGTCGTTTACGTACCTCTAGGAATGTCGTTTTCTTTGAACAACAGTATTTTTTTCAAAAACACATTGATCCTCCTGACTCCTCTTTCGTGTCTTTACCTGATTTTTCTGACGACCCATAAGTTGTTCGATTTAATCCTAAATTTGTGTATCACAGACGGAACAGCGCAGCGCCTACCAAGGATCCCCCTCCTGATCCTCCTCCGACATCCGGTCCAACTCGATCCCTCTTAACATCCTTCACTGCGTCGCTCCACTCGTATTTCGGTACCACCGGCCCGTTATGGGTTCTCACATACTTCCTTAACGGCCACTTTGTCTTCCCCTTCCATTCCTCAATCATATTCTCAGGCTGTGCAGGACCTATGTTGGAACAAGGCTATGCAAGATGAATTGGATGCGTTAGAGCAAAATCATACGTGGGATATTGTCCCATCTCCTCTGAATGTCAAACCCATTGGCTGTAAGTGGGTTTTTTCTCTCAAGTTAAAATCTGATGGCACTTTAGATCAGTATAAGGCGCGTCTTGTCGCTCTTGGAAATCGGCAGGAATATGGCATTGATTATGATGAAACTTTTACTACGGTTGCCAAGATGACCACCGTACGCACTATTCTTGTTGTTGCTGCATCTCAGTCTTGGCCTCTCTATCAAATGGATGTCAAAAATGCGTTTCTACATGGTGATCTCAAAGAAGATGTTTATATGCGACTACCTCAGGGATGCTCATCTGGGAAGGGTATGGTTGCCAAACTTCGTCGCTCCCTCTATGGTCTGAAACAAGCTCATCGCGCATGGTTTGAGAAATTTCAAGCTACTCTTCTCCGCTTGGATTTTCATCCAAGCCCGTATGATCCTTTTATGTTTTTACATCATGCTTCATCCGGGATCACTATACTACTTGTCTATGTTGATGACATCGTCATTACTGGTCCTAATGCCAAAATGATTCAGGAGCTCCAAGCGTCTCTTCGTGAGACATTTCACATGAAGGATCTCGGCCCACTACACTATTTTCTCGGTCTTAAAGTTCATCAATCGACTCAGGGTATAGTTCTCAATCAACACAAATACACTATTGATCTCATTGCCTTGGCTGGTCTTACTGCTTCAGCTCCTGTAGATACACCGGTCGAACTGAATGTCAAACTCAGTCGCGAGGAGGGCGATCTTTTTTCCGATCCTACTGCCTATCGCCAATTAGTTGGCAGCTTGATCTACCTCATGATCACTCGTCCTAATATCTCTTATGCGGTCAACCTGATGAGTCAGTTCATGACTGCTCCTCGTCACCTTCATCTGGCTGCTATTCGCCGCATCATTCGGTACCTTATTCGCACACCGACTCGTGGGTTGTTTTTTCCATCCAACAATCCTCTATCTCTCAAAGCTTATTCAGATGCTGATTGGGCTGGTTGTCCGGATACTCGCAGATCGACGACAGGATGGTGCATGTTTTTGGGTGATAGTCTCATTTCTTGAAAATGCAAGAAACATGAAAAAGTTTCCAAGTCCTCTAGCAAGGCCGAGTACCGAGCCATGTCTGCTGCATGCTCCGAAATTCTTTGGCTCCGTGGTCTGCTCTCTGACATTGGTTTTCCAACAGAAGGAGCTACCCCCCCTCTATGCTGATAACACAAGTGCAATTCGGATTACTGAAAATCCGATTTTTCATGAACGCACTAAACACATCGAGGTTGATTGTCACTTCATACGTGATGAGTTTAAACGTGACGTCATCAGCCTTTCGCATGTCTCCACTGAACTTCAAATTGCCGATATTCTCACCAAAGGTCTTCCACGACCACGCCATCAGTTCTTGGTTGACAAATTGAAGCTTGTTGATTCTCCCGCATCAATTTGAGTGGTGGGGTGGGGGGGGGGTGGGGGGGGGTGGGGGGGTGTTTGTTAAACAGGCCCAAAGCCGGTCAATATTGAGACAACTGTAGCCTTCCTAACTTAGAATAGCAATTGTTGTGATTAGTTGTTTTTCTAACTTAGGTTAATGGTTGATATAATTAGATTGTTTTCCTTTCTTAGAGCCTTGATTAAAGGCATGTAAATACCTATATATTGATGGACAATCTCCATAGAAAGACACAAATTTAATACATTCTCAAGAGTATTCAAACTCTTTTCTGTGATCGTGAGTTTGTCAATTGCGGCTGGTGATCTCCAGCTAACAGAGGATTTACATGGATTTTCTTCTCTCCTCTTCATCTGCTAACTTGAGAGCTAGATGCATTTTGCATTCTCCATCTCTCAGCTGTGAAATGGCTCCATATCGACAGATAGTTTTGTAAAGGCTCTTTTAGCCAAACACAAAGGACTCAAATGAGCCCACATGCCAACATCTCCCACTTAGTCATAAGAGCTGAAAACACAAAATCCAGAAGGTTTGCTCCCGCTATCATTAGCTCTACCCATTATAGTCATATCTTAATCAGGACCAGATATGAGATGAATGTCTCACAATGCTTACTCTCAACTACCAAGGATATATCCTTTATGATCATGCCCTTTACCATGCAATATTTTTAAGCCTTCATACATATGATTGGCACGCATGTCATGAGAGCTGATTCTATCTCTCATTATAAGGATTTTTCTCACTTCCACAAATATGCTTCCCATGACTATCATAAGCCACTTGGAATTCACCAACTTCAGCCAACCTAAGTCCATCAGGTCTAAATGCTTGGAAGATAATCCCACACTAACTTCTTGTCATGAGACCAGTAGTGCAAGTAGGGTGAAGAAGAATCTAATCAAGATGAATTAATTCAATACACTGCAGTCCAGAACAGTACCGATCAGAACCTGTCTAATAAAGACCCAGGAGATGTGGGGCTACTGTCGAACAGATTAATGGGTCCTCATGAATGCAGTTTTAATAACAAATCAAGTACATGATTCCCATTCGGTTAACTGACAGTTTGGAAAAGAAAAAACCTCAGTCTTGTTGTAAACAGTAAATGATCTTCTTCTCAATGCCGTAATGTTTTACTCCCATTCATAATACCTATCATGGAAATTAAATTCTCAATGTAGATATGTCTATGTCTCACTAAACACACAAGCTTAAATAACATATCAACAAGAGATTCTTATTCAAAGAAAAGCCTAATCATATAACTACTGTAGATAACTGATATTCATTATTTAGTTACAGCCAACCATTACTCTTAGTCATGGGCAGACCTACATTTTAGCTTTTGGGGGGCAGTCGGACCGCAAAACACCGTAGAGGCTCCTTTTAAATCGAATCAATAATTGGGTCCCAAACAGCCCGTGGCCCGTCAGAAATAAGCCCTTGCTCCCTCAAACGGCAAAATAATGAAGAAAGTAACCTTATGGCCATTGTTTGCCCCCCCTCAAACGAAAATCCTGGGTCTGCCACTACTCCTAGTGCCTAATCTTAATGAGTCTGTGGCTCACGGTCCCATGCCACCCGCTTGGTAATAAAGGTTCGATGTGCGACCCGTCATAAGCTTGCCATCATAATAGGATTTGCATTAATGATTAATTTTTTAGTGAGCTTTTGCACCACTCCAAATCTCTATAGGTTCCGTAGTTTGATGATGAAGATCACACCTGTCCTTGTGGAAGCCAAACCAAGTGTTTAATATAATACAACATCCACCGAGAACATGTGCTCAGAAGGTGCTCAACAAAAGGTCATACTAGACCTCATGCTCCGACGCCAATGAAAGAAAACGAGCATTCATTAGATGAAGGGAGGAGCAATTGTCAGAGGCAGGTGATCTCCAATTGAGAGAGGTTTACACAAACTTTATTTGCGGCCTTCAGTTGTTACAGTTGCTTCAAAATTCAATGACATTTTCCTTCTTTCTTTTGGGACAAAAAAAGAGCTCTGGTTGAGATAGAGTTTTAAAATAAAATCACTAATATGGTTAGAGTGTTATTACAGTTCCAAATAGTTATAGGATTTGATTTGACACATTCCACTAATCCTAGGGCTTTTGGCATACTGGTTAGGTCCATAACATTTGGTGGGGAGAGGGAGAGGGAGAGGGAGAGAGAGAGGGAGAGGGAGAGAGAGAGGGCTACCTACCGCCGGAGTGAGAGCCACCGCGAAAAAGGCTTACCTGGAGTAGAGCGGGAGCGGTCCCAATAGGGGAAAAGGGACTACCTTGCCACCGAGGACATCAGCTGCAGAAGCATGGTGGTTTGCTACCGTCCTAACAGTTATAGGATTTGATTTGATGTGTTTCATCAGTCCTGGGCCTTTTGGTGTATTGGTTAGGTACATAACATAGTCTTTCATGCCAAAAGTCATGGTCGAGAGCTCCTCTTGGCGTAAATCGACATTCATATACTAACCTCAGCCATATATGATACATTCTCCATCTCTCAGCCGTTAAAGCATCTCTCCATAATTGGAGCCAAGTTTTTTATTAGGGTTATCCATGTAAAATGGAGATAAATCTGTATTAAACTTTCTGGCAACATGTGAAGGGCCCACATAGGTCCACATTCCAGAAGGGGCAATTGCCAATCTGGATCTTTCGTGTGAAAATTCATCGGAAAAAGGTAACCAATCCCACACGACCTTCACTTTTCATGTCAGCCAGAAACACAGTGGCACTGTTCAGGTACATCTGAATGGCACCATAGGTCCATGAGTCTGAGTTTCTTGAACATTAGTGTTTCACCTGTCTCTGGCAGCTAAGTTAAACCTAGATGGAAAATTGGCTACTAGAAACTGACTTTTATCCCATAATCAAAAGATAACCAAAATTTTACATGCAGCGCTTTGACACCTAGATTCTTGAATATAGGTAATTTAACTGTATCGTGTCCGATACTTCATTTTCTGTGTAAAATCCATGTCCATGCTATATATATGTTATATGTCCCTGTTGTATTCATTTTGTATGCGGGCATCATTGATCAGCTTCTACAAACAAACATTCAATAGTCTTATTCTTTTATCATCGCTACCAAAGTCGTCTATCATTTACAAAATGTAACCTTACTTCATTATCAGCATCAAACTTATTGCAGGCAATTTTTTAGAACCAGAAATTCTACCTTTAGGCGCATCAAATTGTAATATTTAAATCAATACATCACAATTCAGCAAGCATTCACCAGTACTGTCTAATCACACCGAATAAATACTAAATTTATTGACTAATGCTAATTACAGTGGAGTTTTATCCTTGTTGGGATCATGAAACCAAAGACTTCTAAAATGTACAAGTGAAGTGTGTTACCTGAAGAGCGGATGTATTTTACACTCTGAGCATGAGGGGCTACAAGCTCCAAACCACAGTACTTCTTTCCAACTTTTTTCCATTCCTCTAATTCAGAACCACAGAAACAGCCATGTGCATCATAAATTTTCAGATTTTTGCAGGAATGAACAGTATCCACTGTGTCCCCATTCACATGAAGCAATTCAAAGTCTGAAGAGGACCTTAAATAAGGGAACTGAAGGGTGCCACAATCTGTTAATTGAGACCCAGACCCAATAACAGAAACGCTGTGAAACAGCACTAGCACCAATAGAACACAACCAAAGAGACCCATCCTTAGGGCATCCACATATAGAAAGAAACCTACAAGAATCTAACCAACCAAGAAATCAGAATCCCCGAAACATGAAATCAACTATCACTGGTGACCACAGCGAAATTCAACTGATATCAGTTGTACCCAATACTAAAAATTCAAGGAAAATTGCCCATGCCCACCGCACGAAATCGGCTATTGCCCACTACACGAAATCGGCTACTGCCTCACCAAACCAAAAGTTTCACCCAAATCATCAAATACCCAATACAAAAAATTGACAACCTTGGACTATCAACTTGCACTTTGACTAAAACAATCGAGACCCAGTACCTATAATCGAGATATGAGAGACACCCAAATCATAAAAAGATCTACTCTTCAGACCCAGGAAAAGAACAAGGAACAAACTCAAAACGGCCTCACCAATACAGAGAGAAAAGACAGGAGATGACAAACACCACCAGGACAGAAATCCGCCCAAAAAGAAGAGCACCCAATACCCAAAATTCAATAAAAAGCACCTTCACCCATCATCCAAAATAGACCCATCACCTCATCCACTCAAAATTCCACCCAAATCAGCGATACCCACTTCACAAAATCGACAACTGCAGATTATCAATTCACAATTTGACCAAAATAATCGATACCCAGCACTCATATTCGAGATATGAGACAAACCCAGATTGAAAATAAACCAATACTTTGAGACCCTCAAAGGTGAAAAGGGGAAAGAATTCGAAACGGCGTTTGCCGATAACAAAGAGATAAGAAAAAAAAAAAAAAAAAAAGAACGATTGTGGGGGATAGAAAGAGACAGAGAAGAATAGGGTTTTGGGAGGTCAAAGAAATGAAAGTGGGCTAGATGGTTTTGGAGAGAAGAATCGAAGAAGGGGGAGAAAAAATGGCAACTTGAACTAAAGTGCGTCAGCAGATGGTTTTGGTCTTTGCACGAGCCGAGTTGAAGTGTTTGAGGCAAATTTGACCGTTTGGTTGATTGTGAATATATTCTCTACAATCATGACCGCAGGGATTTAAACATTGGACAAACCTAGGGTTTCTTGTAGAATTATTTTTTCCAAAATCCTTTTTTTTTTTACTCATATCAAAACATCAAGTCAGGCCAGGCTGTCATCAATCCAATTTATTATTTTCCAGAAACACTACTGTAGAGATGGGTAGGAGATTTGTAGGTTTGTCCAATTTTGGTAGGCAATGTTCATTGTCATTTGTGAGAGTGTAAATTTATCTGACACAGATGTTATAATGACAGTTTTTTTGTGGGGAGCTATTCACTGTGTGACATGACAGCCTCTCTTCCAACATATTAGATGGGATATCAGAAACTCATTACTGCTTTTCATGGCTCCAGTTCCATTTACATTTCTATGGTTTGGATCACTTCAATTGAGAATGTTGGGTAGCAATCTCTTGGGACAAAATTTCATGGCCCTAGGTGGAAGGAGAACCTAATGCCTGGACCTGTCTGTGCAATTTGCTTGGAGAGTGAATTGAAGTAGAGCCTTCGAGGGAATTGTAGTAGCTACTCGTTTGGTAATTTTATTTTTTAAATAATGTGAAGTAAAGTGAAATAAAAATATATATATATATAAGTGGATTATTATAGTATTTTATTTTTAATTATTTGGAACGGAATATTTTTTAATTTTGTATAGGAAAATAGAGTTTTTTTTTTTAGTGAATAAAGGTAGTTGCATTTTTTTTAAAAAAAAATGGAGGAAATTTTAAAGTAAAGTGTTTTTGATTTGATGTTTAACTTTATTTGACTTGAGTTTACTTGACAAATAAAATTACCAAACGGGCCGGAAAAAAAAAAAGATGAAGAGTCATATAAAAAGGTGCCAAATTTTAAAAATCATCCCTTTAGCTAAAAGTATCTATAAAGAAAAAACTTTAAAAAATATTGATAATACTTCAACACAGTTTGATCTCCTTCACAATCAAAGAAAGGTAGTTGGTATGGGGAAAAAATCAAAATTCTATCAAACAAATGAATTCTAGCTGGATGACATTGGCTGAAATCCCATCAAAAGTTCAACTAGAATCAATGTCACCACCAATTTTATTCAAGTTGGATTTGATTATGGAAGAAAATGGAATTCAAGGATGGAACTAGGATCTTTTAAATCAAATATGGGAGAATGATATAGTTTCAAAATCCATATCCATTCCCATTGGGGCCGAATATTAGATGTTGGGATCCGAACTAGCAGGCTCTTGCACCCTAAAAGGCCTTGTATAAATTTTTATGGGCTCCCATTTTCCACGGAAGATACTATGGAAACTGGATCTCACATCCAAACTTTTTTCTTTTTTTTTTACTTGGAGAGCTCTGAGGAATAGATTAGCAACAGGAGACCAGATTTCCAGATTTGGCCCTTTGGTTGACCTTGATTGCCTTCTTTGTTGGCCTTAAATCAGTTGACCATTTGTTTTCTAATTAGTTGGCGTCCAAACATATCTGAGCCTTTTTCCGACCAATGCTAAAAACCCAACCCAATTCGCAGGGTTTAGTAAATGGTTCTGGTCTGGAATTTCCACCAATGTGAAGATAGTAATTACAATTAGTTGCTATATATAGATGATGAACAATGATCGAGCTGTCTACAGTGTTCCCATTCACCCTGTGATCAACCGAACTTTAAAGCACTACAAAATTTGTTTCAATGGAATATTATTACTAAACTCATCTCTGTGACTTCAGTTGCAGTATGTATCCCTCCAAATATTTGGTTACCTCCACCCCACTATCATGTAAAGGTCAATTTTGATGATTTCAATTATTAAATTTCTTTAGTTAACAATTTCTACCAAAATTTCAAGGCGTTAGTAGATACAGCGGAAATACTTTTCAATATTCCCTCTCGGGTGGAGCCCACTCCTTAATACCAATAACCCTTTCACTCATGATGCAGTAAAATGAGCATCTAGCATATCATCTTTGAAGGAGGTTGCTTCATATCAGTAGAATCATTGCAAAAGCATGGTGCCTTGGTGCTACTATAGGAGGTCTCTCTTGGTTCTGGATATGTTTTATGTTTGGTGCTGCTTGTTTTATTTTTTTTATAGACCTTAACTCCCTTTTAAGCAAGAAAAAATAAGGAAGTGTTTGTACAGCATGAGATTTTTGTTTTTGATAGATTTTTTCCTTTAATAGGAACATGTAATCCAACCCTCCACTATCAAATCTTGGGGCATGTTTGGATAGCATCCTTAGCGAACAATTTTTTTCTTTTTTTCACAGAGAAAATTAAAAGGTTTGGTAACATATGGGAGCAAGGAAGGAGGAAAGCCAAATGCATTGACAACCCTTGACCGACATCCTTGAGGGTAGTCTTGTTGGCTATAAGGCTAAAACTTTGGATAATTTGTGCAAAAATATGTTTCGCCGATAAGCCTTCTTCCACTTATATGCTCATTTTTAAGATCAAAGCAGGGGGCGTGGTTTGGAACCACAAATTATTCTCTGAGATATTTGCACTCTTTTCCTACTATTTCTTATCATGGCATTCAATTAAAACAATAAATTTAACAACTTGCATAATCTTTCATTTAAGAGTATGTCTGTATAAAACTGATTGCAACTCCATGGGGAGATTCAATATAATAATTCTTTTCATAAAGTTGGCAATTCTTTTTCTCTCCAAATAATATATATTTTCTCAATATATATAATAATGCTTCCTTTATTTAGTCAAGCTAGAGATCATTGAGGAAAATGATGGATCTTGTGCTAATTTTTCTAGGGACCAAGGAAACACGCAAAAAACAGAATAACAATAATAAAACCATTTCCGTATAAGAGAAAGTAAGTGTATTACTACATTACACAAACATGCCCAAATCTCTTTTTTTTTTTTTCCTCAACTTTTTTTAAAAGAAATCAACTCGAAAGATCATAAAAAATTATATATCAAAACAAAGAAATTCATATTTTTTTTTACTAAGGATGTCACCTCATAAACATTAAGAATTGACTGTGTAACAAGAGGATTCCACGCTCTATATATTTCTTTTTTCATGGTAGAAAGGAATATTGCATTCCTACCCCCTTCCAAAGCAAGATTAAAGAAATCAATTCATTTTTATTCTTTTCCACAAGGAAAATGTGCAATGCCAAATAACAAATATGTGGGCTTTATGGAAAATTAAAAGAGTTTTTTTCCTCTACATACTACAGAATGCACTCGTTGCACAAACACACATTTAAGTCTTTAGATTTTTCACAAGGAGGTCTTATGGTATTAAAGCTTGGTGGATTGTCTTAGTTAAGTAGACCTAACTATTATATAGAGGTGTGTGTGTCAAATCTTCAGCCTTAAATTTCTCCATGTCATGCAATTGCGCTCAGAGAAGTTCTCATAATTCATTGTAGGGCTTTTTTATTTTGGGAAAGAGACTTACTAAACTTCCAAATTAAATTGGCAAAGGATCAGAGTTATTGGGATCTTAAACAATTTATAACAACTTGATTTTGAGTCTCCCAACTTTTCTTTTTACCATTATAACTTTTCTCCTCTTCAAGACAACTTTTATCCTTCTAACTTTTCTCTCTCGTCCTAAACTCTAAGAAGATTTTCATTTTAAAACTCAAGGCTTTTCATTTTTATCTCACAAGTGTTAAAGAGTGGGCTCCTCGTGAATGTGAATATTAAAAAATATTTTTGCTGCCTCTACTAACATCTCAGGATGTTGGGACTAATGGTTAGCTAAATAAATTTAAGATAATATCAGCCAAAAGTGTGCAGACCCAGTTCCACCGAAGGAGGAGTATTGAAGAGTGGGCTCCACCTAAGGGAAAATATTGAAAAGTAACTCTACTAACACCTCCGAGTATTTCTGATGCAATATTAGCTTGGATTTCTAGTATTATCTATTCTCGAAATAGCCCTTGATTCTCAATCATATGATCAATATCTTTCTCTTATGAGAAAATATGAATTAATATAAGGACCTACCATCTACCATAAAACCCAATTAATCTATCGAGAACTTGAAATATTTGAATTATTTGATGAATTGATTTTGCATGAAAAGCGACATATATATATATCATTATATTTCTCTTCTTATAAAATAGGTATTGATAAAAGCACCTACCATTTGCCATGAAACCCAATTAACCTAATTAGAACTTGAGACATTTGAATTAATTTGATGATTTTGAATTTGCATGAACATACATGCACAAGTTGAGCTATCTATTTACATTGGGGTTATAGGAACTTAGGAGCAATATGGCATTTTGTTCATGCAAATATGATTGCACATACTTCTATTCAAGTGCTATAATTTCTCTATTTTTCTATCAAACAAAGTTCCTTCTTATCTGACTTGCACACATTCTACTTTTTCCTTTTTATAATTCTTTTCTATAATGTGAGCACACAAATCATTGCATATGCTTCAATTTTTTGGGTTGAGAACTAAGCCAAAATCAAACCAAGTTGACTGAGTGCCCGTTTGGAAACTCTATTTTCAACCTCTTAATATCTTAAAGAGGATTCAAAATGTATTAAGAACGTTTGGAAGTGATTTTTGAAAATCTGCTTCAATCCATATAAAGTGGAAACTCCTCTGATTCGGCCAGCAAGGAAAATGACCTTAATTGGAACAGACCTGCTTGTATGAAGCGAAAAAACAGGTGAATAGTGTTTGGACGGTAGTTTTAGTATTATTGTTCTTTCTTTTTTTGCTTTTTAATATGGGGTAGTAAACAATGATCCAAACCGTTAGGAGTGTTAAGAAGGCCAGAAACGGCTCACAAGTCAAATTCCATCCGTTGATCTATCACGGATCTCGAGTTTTTATAAAAAAAAAGGGATAAAACTATAGATCTTAATTTTGGGGATTTTGTGGGGCCCGTGATCACGATCCGAGCCGTTAACCCTCTTTGGAATGACAAAATCAACTACGAGGTGAAAAATCAGTCTTTGATTCCAGGTGGATCTCTAGAAATTTACTGAAAACTGATCAACCATTGATTTACTTGGCCAAAGAGGCTGGGTTTTAGGCGTCTCTGCACACAATCCGTTCTGTCTCATTTTTTTCCAATTGTAGTCCCACAAACAATAATCTAGACCGTACAAACTCTTGAGAATACTAAGAGCGACCATCATATCAAAATTCAACCGTTGATCCTTCACGGATTTTAAGATAATTTGCAAAAAAATGAATCATTTGATCTAAATCTTTGGACTTTGTGGGCCCCTATACCAAGATCTGAACCGTTGATCTTCTTTGGAATACTAACAAACACAATGTCATAAAAAATCAACCTCTGATTCATTTTGGATATTGAGAAACTTACAAAAAATCATGCACAGTCAGATTTAAAAACTCCATTTCAATTAGTTTTTCTATCTAACCAAACAGTCTATTTCAAAAGCATATATTTCAAACAGGGCAATTTGAAATAGATATATTTGATGCACATCTGTTTCATATGGATAAGATTTTGCCACATCTGATTTCAATTTTTTATGAGTTCATATATTCTCACCTTATTATTAATGACCTTGTATTAGAGGCAAGGGCCATGCTTTACGAGAGACCAAGAGCTGTGTCTACCAAACAAAACAAGTTGATTTTCTAAACCTCAACAAATCAAGCAACAAAAGCACGTTGACTGAAGCCATGAGGCTAGGACGATGAAAATGATGATGAAATAATGCTGATTGAACGGTTTGGATTGTTTGTAATAAAAATTAGCCTTGACTACATCCTTAATTGTTGATTGAATGATTAAATTTAATGGTTTATCTTGCTTTAATTTGATTACAATGAAATTTGGATCGGTGTCTATGTGTAAGTAATAAAGATGTGTTTCATTTGATCAACTTAGTTAAAAAATTGTAGGTCCCATAGAGATTAAATTAGATGCTAACTATAACCAGCACTATATGAAGATTAAATTTGATTCTAACTATAACCAACACTATATTACCAGTAGTGTGGGTCAATTTCTTGTAAGCATATACCAATGAGTTAGGCTTAACTTCCAGGCTTGATACCAATCAGAACCAAATGCATATTATCGATGGGCTCAAACATCATACAACGAAGATATATTACTTTTTTTTTTTAAGTCTTTCTATTATTTTCTTCCTATATTCTCTGTCTTTCGTGATTGAATTTAATGGGTTAACTCAATGCCAAATTTATATTTAATAAGAGGTTGCTCGGTTATTGATAATCTCACATCTCACCTAACTGACCCAACTTTTTTTTTTCTACTTGTGCATGCCTTCCTTCCTATAGTGTGAGCTTTGTAATAAATGTTACTCCTTATAATAAATAATAGAAATGGCCACAGTTTCCCAGTTTTATGTATTTGCATTGGCTATTTGCAGTGCAAAAAGTCTACGCAGCCCGCGCACAGCCTCGGGCACAACTTTTGGGCTGTGTAGTTCTTTGCAGTGGCTCCACAACAAGGCAAACATTTGTTCCCTGTTCCATCTACCTAATCCAGACTTAACATTTAGATGTAAATTCATGTATATCAATCTACTTGATCTAGACAAAACCCCAGACCACCACAAAAAAACCTGATGCAATTCAAATAAGCAGCAGGCATGTTTTGCAACTCTATTTGTAGAGTTAAAGTTAAGTAGAGCATTATTTAAAAAAAAAAAATTCACTAAAAGCACTTTATCTCAAACTTCTCGCCATATTTATAAAAAAAAAAGGTAACAAAGTAATCACTAAAAGACAAAAAAACTCTTCCAATAAAAAAAATCAAAAAATTTTCATCACAAATAACTAAAAATAAAATATCATCATTACCCACTTATATTTTATTATTACTTCAAATTTCAAAATAACCTACACTCCACTCAACTCTACAAGTAAAGCCCCAAACCGCCAAAAGACGATTGCAACCATAGTAGGGCCAAAAACTAAATACAGATTCTACAATTCTACACTGTAATTATATTCTGTCCGGTGGATCTTAAAATAAAAAATCTACATGGACTAATTCCATAGACCGATCTATGGACAGAACCCTGTCCATGGACCAGTCCATAGAGTTGGTCGATGCAGCAGGATTTTATTTAGAGCCCGAGCTGTGCTACACCGGACCGTCCGGTCTATTGCATCGGACGGTGTAGACTTTTTCTTTAGAGCCCTACTACATGCATGGATGGGGAGACCGGGCTGTGGCCGGCTCCAGACATTGTGTTTTTAAAAAGTCCACAGGGACCGAAAATCTGGCCTGCACTGCAGCAGGGCTATTGTGTTTTATAACGAAGGATTGTACTGTTTGAATTCGTACCAAATACGAGTCAAAAGGTCCCCCACGGGCCCCACCCATCCCACCACACTTACCAACGTGGCACTGACAGAAGAACTAGGTCGTACATCAGGAGGAACCCACTCTAATATGATTATGATTATCCTATTTGTCAGACTCGGATGGCCCACTAACTGGAAGCCCATGTGCATTTTGGTATGAACCAGCATTACGTGGTTGGTTCCAGTTTCAGGTCCCTGCATGTTAACCATGCCCCACCTAATAAATGAAGAGAATGGCCATGGCCGTGGCCATTTATTTGAGTCAGTGGTACACAGCAGAGGAATGAAGGGGACTGGTACAAGTAGGCCCATTTTTCACAAAGCCAAGGAACTTTTTTTTGGTGGGCCCCACATAAATGGGCAATAGATCAAAATTCTCTAGGTCAATAAATAGGCTAACTTGAATCAATTATTTTATACGTGCTTTGGTTCTTATGCTCTTAATTTAATCTACATTTCTACGTTGGTTTATTGTTTTTACCTGATTAATTTTTTATATCTTCCATCGACCAATATAACATACATACATACATGCGTGTCACTCCATTATATTGCTTATTGCATTACACTACTAACCTAAATTTGGATAAAGGAGAAAGGTTGATGTCTGTTATTGTCCGATGGCAGCGTAGAAAAAATTTAAAAGACCGATTATCTTCTTCTTAGGTTCTAGGCCGAGCCATGACTCCAAACTGATAGCGTGAAGACCTTGATAGTGCAGGTACTCTAATGGGTTTGGTCCGCTCTAGGCGTGGCCAGCATATGTCAAGTGTAGGGTAAGGAGAGCCCCTTTCATAACCCTAAAAGGGCATGTTTGGCAACAATCCGCGCTGGGGAATCCTCGGATCTTTTTCGTGCATGCGTGGATTTCCGATGTTTAATTCACAGTAGATTTTGAGAGGAAAGAAACTGGAAATGCATGCTTCTGATCTTTTCTCACTCACATCAGACCTCCCTAGGTCGGACGCTGGAAATCCTTGATTGCACAGAAATGCGGAGCAATCGCGCATGCTACAGTGAAAAAAAGGGGATGAAGAAGGTAAGAGGATTTTGCTTTAAAAACCCACCTTTTGGGTCCCACAATCAAGATCCAAATCGTTAATCATGTTGAAACCCTTCAAAACAACTATATAACGAAATATCAACCGTTGATTCATAATAGATCATGAGAAATAGGCCAAAAACCAGTGGCCGTTTATTTCACATATAGTGTATAAAAATGGGAATGAAAACAGTCCGTTTTTTCTAAATTTTCAGTTTATGTCGGGTCCACAATCTAGATCGGAACTGGTCATTAGTTCTGGAAGATTGAGCACGGTAAGGTGACCAAATTTCATCCGTTGATTCCTCTTATATCTCGAGATATGTGCCAAAACGTTTGACCATTTACACTATTATTAAAAATAGGAATGAAAACAGTCCGTTTTTTCAAATTTTTTGGTTTATGTGGGGTCCACAATCAAGATCGAAACCGGTCATTAGTTCTGGAAGGTCGAATATGGCAAGGTGACCAAATTTCATCCGTTGATTCCTCTTATATCTCGAGATATGTGCCAAACTGAATGACCGTTTATACTATTATTGAAAACGGGAATAAAAACAATCCCTTTTTCCAACTTTTCTATTTTTTTTTTTTTGGTGGGTCCAAAATCATGATCAGGACCAGTCATTTTTTCGAGAAGGTCAAACATAGTAAGGTGACCAAATTTCAACCGTTGATCCTTGCTATATCTTGAAATATTTGTAAAAACGTCCATTGGATCATGCATTCTATAAATTGTAGGAATCCTTACTCCATCCAAACCTGGAACTCTCATCAAGAATCCTACCTAGGGAGGTGTTGATTCTTTGAAGATGGAGAGAATCCTCTAAACAGAGGATTCCTCCCCCTAGCATGGACCGTTGCCAAACGTGCCCTAACAGTTAGATGATTGGGATTCTAAGAAGAGCATTTTCATTCACCGGTCCAATAGATGATCCATGTCATAGTGCATTGAAGATATTGATACCATACATGTGGTAAATCTGAGTCGTATAAAACTCAATTTAAAATAGGCAAAATTAGCGAAAAGGTCCCTATAAGTGAATGTGTTCAGCCTCCAGTCCAAGGAAAAACTCTTTAAGGCCTATGGTCCACTCAGCTAGACTGATTGCAGCCATAGGTCCCTAAGCCCACACGTTTTCATTTTTCATGACTAAATTGTCCTTCCAACCATTTTAGGCATAAAATTTTGAAATTTCAAATTTTATATTATCCCTCTTCTTCTGCAACGAGCCTAGGTTCAGATCGGAATAGATCTAAGGCTTTCATCAGAGGGCTCCTTCGTTTGTTTTCTGCAACCAGTGGAAAGAAGAAGATGAAGTTGCAATTGTGTTGCCTCGAGATTCGTGCGTCCTAAGTCAATAAACCCAAGCAAGGAGACTCACGTGTTCTTTCTTTCCAGAAGCACTTGTCTTGTCTTCTCATTTGCATCTGGTTTCGTGCGCACACTTCCCATTCTTTTTCTTTCTTTCCAGCGAAAGAGAAGCACGTGGTGGATGTGTTGTTTCTTCTTCTCCTCGGTACGCGTGCGAGAAGAGGAATAAACTCTTTATAGGTTGGGCGAGTCCGACCCGGTCATAACCCGACCCGACCCATATTTTATTTTCGTCCATCTATAAGCAGGAGCTGGTACAAGCAGTGACGGAATAAGAGGAATCTGGCTTCTGTAACCGGAGGTGAAGATTGCAGCCCGGTTGCCTTCCTTCTTCCTCGAGTTAGGTGGCGGTGCAACAGCAGCAGGGCCGTCATTTTTTTGACAGCCGCAGATCGCGATCCTTTGGCGGTGGCGATTGGAGACGGAGGCGGCGCTGAAGAAAAGAGGCGATGTGAGGGCGTTTAAGACCCCGACCCGAGAGACCTCGATTAGTATTAATTAAGTTGTGTCTTAGCTATAAGTGTATTTAGTGGATTTTGATTTAGTTTTGGGTTAGATTAGCTTTTATAATAGATTTGGGGAATTTTGAGAGCCTTCTTGATTTGTGAGGACCCTTTGGGGGTTCTTGTTCTGGATTTGCGTGAGCTTGGGGGTTTAATCATGATTTCTTAAAATTATATTTTTAATCCCGTTTGACTTATCTTATTATTCTCTACAACTTTCGTGTTGACCTCGTTCTCATTCGAGGGCCCAAAACCATACTTTTCTCAATTTGAGGGCAAAACAGTCTTTTTATCCAAAATCTGGACATGATTTTCAATGTCACCAAAACTTGCAAAGCATATACTTTTTAGAAAACTAGATATTTCGTCGAACAACTTTGTCTTCTTCGTTGAAGTCATTTGAGATCCCAAAATCAATGTTTTGAGCCTGAGAAGTGTTTTAAGTTGTGGGACCCACTTCACTCTTTGTATATAAGGAAAACCCTTTCTTCCTCTTCCCATTTCTTGACCTAATCACTGTGCTAAGAGAAGGAGCTCCAGCAGCCACCGTCCCCTTCCATTTCTCCTTGTTTTTCTTCTTCACAAATCACCACAAAGCGTTGTTAAATCAAGAATGGACTTTGCAATCTTCTTCCTCATCCCAAGGGCTTCATCTTGACGCCCTTTTTGAAGAAAACCGCCCACTCCAATATCTCCTTTGAGCAACCCCTTGCTTTTTGAAGAACTTCCATGTAGGTGATCTTCCTAAAAATCTTAGAATCGTGTTTGTTCAGCCCTAGGGAAGCTCCATTCCTATTATTGGAAGCTTCCTCTTTGTATTTCTTGATTTTGATATTTTAGGACTTGTATTTGGGGGTTTTTGTGTAGATTTGGTGTTTATAGCTTGGAGAGGTGATTAGTGGCTTAATTTGTATTAGCTCGGACCTAAGACAAGTGGATGAAATGATTTACTTGATGCTAAATCACATTTGTGCATATTCTTGATTTTCATTAATGATTCGAATTGCTTAAACCTTGTTTTATATCATGTCTTTTATTGGCTTTGAAATGCACTCACTAATGTGTTTTTTTTGCTTATTAATTCTTGGAAATGTTACTTTGATTTGTGTTAAACTTAAAGGATCTTTATGTGAATTTCTATGATTCTTCTTCTTATGGTTGAGATGAATGGGACGAAGGGTTTTGATCCATTTTATGGATGATTTGATGGAAGAATGGAAGTTTGATTGATGGAATGGAGGAGTTTTTAGCTCAAATATTATAGGGAGTTGATGTATAGAAATGACGGAAGTTTAAAGGAAGGAAGGACTGAAAATCTGCTTCAGAAATACTATGTTCGCAGCTGTCGGTCAGTTGTCGGTCGGCTTGTCGGCTGACCGACATCCAACCGACAGCGAGCCGACAGCTCTCGGTCCCATTTCCAGAGAGCTGTAAACTTCTGAAACTTTCTGATGCAGAGGTGTCGGCTAACCGACAGGTGACCGACACCAGTTCGGTCTCAATTCCAGAAAGCTGCAATCAGCCAGAATTTCTGTGGGTCAGCTGCGGGCTGACCGACATCCCCATGTCGGTTGGCCGACAGCTAATTGACAAATTCTCGGCTCCATTTCTAGAGAGCTGCATTTTTCCACAAATTCCGATACTGTAGTGTCGGCTGACCGACAGAACCTTGCCGGCTGACCGACATAGCCCTGTCGGCTGACCGACATCAACCGAGGAGCTAACCGACGGTCATTTTCTTCCTAGTTTCTTTTGGAGAAATATATGGACTATACTGTAGAAAAACCCTCATCACCCTAATCTTGTTAAAGGTCTTATAGACTTGTCAATGTGCGTAAGGTCCCGGGTTGTCTCTAATTCCTATGGAGTACCAAATAAATATTAAATTGACAAACGAGACCCTATCTACATTGATTCAAATCTTGGACCTTCAACACTTAGCTAGGAGAATATTGGAAATCTATTAATGTTTATCTTGACCCGATTTTTAATTGTGCTCTTCAAACATCATATCTTATGATTTTGACTTGTCCCGAAAGTATTGGAAAGTGTGTTTAGCTTTTGCTAACCTGTGTATGTCCGACCCGATATGAATGTGTATTTGTGCCTATGGGCACCCTGTTTCGTTTTTATGCATATGATTTGACTTCCAGCATTTGACCTATGAGTCGGCACCACTAAGCTTGGACAACCTTGTCGGTTTGATCCACCGACTTAGAGATCCCTCCCCTCCTGTTTAGTCAGCTACAATCTGGAATCCGTAGAATATTTACCCGGTTCGCTACCGTGGTCCCGCAGAGTATATATATGTATATTTTAGTATTTTATCGTTGTCCCTCCTCACCTTGTGTGACCAAGGTCAATGATCCTGTAGGGTATGTGCTCTCATTACTTTTGTGAGAGAGGATTTAGCTTTGTGGGTTGCTATCTTGACAGTTCCTTATTCTTGGTACCTTTATTGCTTTATATTGCTCATGCCTTTACCTAATAAATGATGCATTGTCTTTTACGAAATTCATTATTTATACAGGCTTTCAATATGTTTCTAAATGTATCATTATTTCAAATGTATTGTCTTATCTTTCACCCACCTGCCAGACCGTCGTGTCTGATCCATTTATTTTGGTACTCAGGTCCCGAACATATTGCCATTGAGAAGGAGCCTGAGGAGGCGGTCGGCGAACCACATCGCGTTATTGAGTGGCAGGCTGACGATGTCATGTAGACATTTGTTCAGGCTTTGAGAACGACATTTTTTGGGAACTTGTGATAACATCTTTTGGGTTTATTCTTTTGTTATGTATTGGTCTTTGTTGACCATTATTTTGGGGCAACTAATCAACTGATCTTTTGTATATACATTTAACTTTACTTTTGGAAAGCATGCTAATGATCATTGCTCATTTTGATATCTTGTCATATCAATTATAAATCAGTCTTGTTTATGGAAACATAACAAAAGAATAAACCCAAAAGATGTTATCATAAGTTCCCAAAAACAAGACTGATTTATATTGGGGCAACTAATCAACTGATCTTTTGTATATACATTTAACTTTACTTTTGGAAAGCATGCTAATGATCATTGCTCATTTTGATATCTTGTCATATCAATTATAAATCAGTCTTGTCTATGGAATGGAATAGCACTAATATGATTTACTACACGCTTCCGCAAATCTCAAATGTATATTTGATATGTTTATATGTAAATGAATGGGATGTGAAATCCTCACCGCGAAACCCTGTGGGAAATCATGTGCATGGATAAATGTTTTCTTAATTCCGTGTGCGGATTAGCCAAAGAGATGCACGTAGCGCGGCATCACTCGTCGGATCCCGGATTAGGCTCTTGACCCGGTCTGGGGTCGCGACAGGGCGGCAGCACTCCTTCCTTAGGCGTCGCACAACTGCCTTTTCTGCTCTTCCCGGATTAGAAGTATCTGTTCCGAGTCGCCAATCACGGATTCGATTTCATCGACTAAAATCCCGTGGCCAATAATCTGAAGAGCTCCGAGATCCGAGACTGATTTGAAGATGCGGCGCACGGAAACTCCGTCTTGGGATAAAAGTGAATGTAGATCGATCTTGGAAGGATTCCGGATTACAGACAGAATAGAGGATTTGTGTTCGTCGTTTTTGGCTTTGTTTTTGTCTTTTGTCAAATTTCGTGGAGGACTGACTCTCCCCGATGATCGCTTTTGGTTCTATTTATCTTTTTTATCAAATTTATTTGAGTTTTGTTCAAATTTATCCGAATTTTGTCAAATTTATCTGAGCGTTGTTCAAATTTATCTGTTTTCTGTCATATTTTTTTGTGTTTTTGGTAAATTTATCTGAGTCTTTTTCAAAATTTATCTGAGTTTTTGGTAAATTTATCTAAGTTTTGTTCAAATTTATCCGAGTTTTTTGTCAAATTTATCTGAGTGTTGTTGAAATTTATCTGTTTTTTGTCATATTTCTTTGTGTTTTTGGTAAATTTATCTGAGTTTTTTAACAAATTTATTTACGTTTTTTGAAATCTATATGCGTTTTTTAAATTTATTTGCGTCATTTGAAATTTATTTCTATCTTTTCAAATTTATTACGTTTTTTGAAATTATTGCATTTTTTAAAACTTATTTTCGTTATTTTAAATTTATTTACATTTTTTGAAATTTTCTTTGCATCTTTTGAGATTTATTTATATTTTCTGAAATTTATTTGGATATTTTGAAACTTATTTGCATCTTTTTAAATTTATTTATGTTATTTGATTATATATTGCTTTTTTTTTAAATTTATTGAATTTTTTGAAATTACTTCATTTTTTAAAATTTATTTTCGTTATTTTGAAATTTATTTGAAAATCTAGGGATTCCATTAATTGTGGGCAATTAAATATTAGTTGGCCATTATTAATGGGATATCCCACCAATCATGGGTTATGACTTAAAGAAATGGTAAATTAGACATTTCAGGTATGAAAAAGTGTGAGGGGACCTTTGGCTCTATGACTTTTTTTTGTGGACTGTTACAACAAAGTCATACTTTGAGGGACATCCGGCTGAAGCCCCGTTTAAAATATGGTGCATCCTTAAAAAACTACGGAACAACAAAAATAATAATATTTAAATATGGAAAATATTCAAGTGAGAACTAGTTCTCACATATTATATGAGAACTTTTTTGCAGGGCCCAACTAGCAACCCATCCAAACCTAACAACTAATATGGAACCCCCTGATAGTCACTAATCCCAAGGATTGACACACATCTGAATGGACTGAACCGTTTGATCGAGGATTGAATATTTTTTTGAATATGAAGCCATTAAACTTGTGGGCCACGGATGAAGGGGTTAGGGGCATGGATTTGGGGTCAGACTTGATACTTAGGATAGTCTCACATAGATCTTTCCATCCCCCTTGGTCCCATCCCCAAATGGGGCCGACAATTGGGCGCCACAAAAAATCCCACCTGAGTATTACCCTTTAAATATTACACAAACACTATTATATTCTATGCTATTTTATTCAAATCAGATCATAAATCTTATTGAACTCCAATCAGTTGATGAGATGTTTGAGTAGGAAACTTTACATGCTCCAGTATCACACTGCCCATTAGAGAACCCTATGGAAAATTTTCAGTCCAGATTTCTTACGGGCTCGAATATGGAATTTTGGTTCTTTTTTTTTTAATGGTGGAAAATGGGAGAAAATCTTGCTGAAAACTTTAATCAGTGAACCAAAAGAGTTTTCTCACAACGTTTAGGTAGATGCATGCCCTCGGGTGAGGAAGGAGTCATTGGGTAAGAAAATGTGGCTATGAACTCTGGACAATCAAGTAAGAACTGACACCTCTTATCACCGGAGTAAGAGTTCGTTATTTAATTTCATAGATTCCTTCACTTGATTTGATTGATTAGGTACATCTGACCGATTATATACTTATACTTCCATTCAGCGGGGGCGACATTAAGGCCTGTTTGGGAGGTTTAGTCTATTTTTTTAAATACCATTCAAAATAAATCCATATAAAAAAGAGTCACAGAAAAAAGAGACTAAAAAAAAAAAGAGTTGTTTGGTAATGCAAGGGTCTATGTTAAATAGACATTTTTTTTTTTTTTTTTATCATTGGTTGAGAGTTTTGTATGTATTTCTTGAAATCCACAAGGTATTAGGCCATAAAAATTGACCCTATGGGCATGCTCAGCCTTTCAAAGAGATCTCACGGTTTGGATATTGTGTTTGGGGCCCACATAATCCACAAAATTATACCTAAGGGCTCACTTTTTTGCACATATCTAGAGATTAGTGACGATCCACCGGCTGAAATTTGGTCTCATGGTCATTTTTGATATCGTGAACATTACTAACGGTTTATATCTTATTTTACACGCCTCTAAATAATATAAAAAAATTAAAACAATTTATTGCTCATGGACAAATGCAATATTGAGCAAAACACATCAATGATTATTTTTATTTTGCACATATCTCGAGATTCACAAGGTAATATGTGATAAAAAATTGACCACATTGCCATTTTCAGCCTTCCAAACATTTCCAACAGTTTTGATCTTGTGTTTGGGGCCCACATATCATAACAAATTATATCCAATGGCTCATGGTTTGTAGCACATATCTCGAGATTGGTGATGATTGAACAACTGAAATTTGGTTATATGACTGTGTTTGACCTTATGAACATTTTCAACGGTTTGGATCTTCATGATTGGGCCTCTCAGATTTGGAGAAAAAATGAAAAAAGGGGACTGGGCGTGATAATGCATAAACACTGTAGCTCCGCCTCTTCTTTTTTTTCCTCTATTTCTTAACTACCTCATCAAGGGCGTTGTAGAAAGTAGAGCCATTGCCTCTACTTCTCTAAAATATATAGAGGATGAAAGGTGGTGCCAAACACTTTATTTTTTTAAGAGTGGTGCTATTGGCACCACGAATTTTTCTCTCCTCACCGCACTAGAGGACAATTTTTTTTTCCTAAACTACCCTTCCTCCCTCCTCCCTCTCTTCCCTTCCTCCTCCTCCCTTCTCCTCCTCCCTCATCTTCCCTTCCTCTCCCAGCCACCACCCTCCCTCATCCCCCTCCCCCTCCAGTCGCCGGCGGGGAGGGAGCCCCGGCCGGTAGCCGGCGGCGGAAGCCCCAGCCGGCGCCTGCTGGCCTCCCTCTTTCTTCCTCTCTCCCTCTTCTTTCCCTCTTCTTTCCCTCTCTCCCTTTCTTTCCCTCTTCTCCCTCTCTCCCTCCCCCTCCCCTACTCTTCTTCTCCCTCCCCCTCCCCCTCCCCCTCCCAGTCGCCGGCGGGGAGGGAGATCGGGCTGCAGCAGGCGCTGCAGGGGGAGGGAAGGAGAGGGAGGGAGAGAGGGAGAAGAGGGAAAGAAGAGGGAGAGAGGAAGAAAGAGGGAGGCCAGCAGGCGCCGGCTGGGGCTTCCGCTGCCGGCTGCCGACCGGGCTCCCTCCCCGTCGGCGACAGGAGGGGGAGGGGGATGAGGGAGGGTGGGGGCTGGGAGAGGAAGGGAAGATGAGGGAGGAGGAGGAGGGAGAAGGAGGAGGAGGGAGAAAGGGGGAGGGGTAGTTTAGGAAAGGGGTTTTTTTTTTTTTTTTTTTGCGGTGGGAAGAGCAAAAATCGTGGTGTGGATAGAGCTCCCTTTTTTTTTTAAACCTCTATCCATTACCCAAATTACCACCTGGAGATCAATCTGAGAACTAAACTAAAAAAAATGCTGAAGTCAGATTGTGTGTAGGTTGCAGGACCCACACTGGCAAACCCATATTTGAATTAAAAGACCCGAACTAGAAACCCAAATCTGAATGAAGGGTTTAGACCCAGACCTGTTTTATAAGAAAATGAATGCAATGGGCACAAATCTGAATTTTGAATCTTATTTGGGTATTACAGCATACTCCATCTCAGGCACCAATTAAAAACGAATCCAAGTATTGCATGCTCCCATACCTGACCTTGATCCTTGGTGTGGTCTATTATTCAATCAATCTGCCACGCGTCCGAATAAAATGTTAGGTAATTGATCCTTCTTATTCGTGGAAATCACGATAGATTCTTTTTTCCAAAACTATCCATCAATGAAGAAAGACTCACTGTAGATAACCTAAACTAAACATGGGTGGTCCTTTACAATAAATAAATGCAATCCAAGCATATTCGATGGCATATATTCTTCAATCAGATTTGATTTTCTTACCTTAAAAGTCACCAGACCCGTGATTATGAAATATTAAAAGATTGCATATGACCCCCCTTTCCATCCTATACAACTTTTCACCAGGACATGTGGCATATTAATAAAACCCATCATCATCGTCATCAAAACTTTTTTTTTTAAGTCAGAGCCGACTACATGAATTTTATTTTTTTGTTCCAATCTAACATGCTAATAAACTTATAGTGAAAAAAAATTTGCTTGCAGCGTAAGGTAAAATGAACCCTCTTGAGGAGAGCAAGTGAAATACATGTAACATTCTACAGTTCTTTAAATCCAATAAATAAAAGTAGCTTTCAGTATCAGTAGAGTGGGTGACACTGAAATGCTAGGCACAGCCAGCAACACATGTACAAGGGACATTTGTATGGCCAAATTTTGGTTGAAACAGTAAGAATTGCATGCATAACTGCCTTTTCATGCAAGTCCATAGAATAGCCTTTGTCTTTCTTATGGGGTTGGAAAATTGTATTTTCCACAGACGTATCGCAAACATCCCCTAAAGCTTTATTTGGAGAATTTAATTTTCCAACTTCAATTACAAGTACCTTTCCTCATTAGGATATGTTTTTTTTTTTTTTTTTTTCTCTTTCCTCTATGTTCATGATTCCTCTGGATTGAGGAGATTCTTAATAAGATATATACTAATTGAGATAAAAAAGCACCTTCAAATTTGTTTAGTTTTGAGAGATTATGCAATGCAACCATGTCAAGATGACTAATTTGAATTAAGATTTCAGACAGCCCATGTGAAGTTGCCTAATGCGATGGATCAATGCTTCACCTTTCAGTTATGTGCATGTGATGTGGTTTTGTTACCTTCTGCCAGAAAGGAAAATGTATGATTGTCATCAGGAGTGGGATGCTTGCAACTTATATTTAAGGGCATTGTTTGGGGTGAGTATGGGCAGATAGAATCCATAGTTAGGTATTGTCATTTCACCAGTAGGACCATTGGTTTTGGAGACCAGCCAACCATCTTTCTTTTTTAGTACCAAAAGTTACGTTGAAAAAAACTTGGTTTGTTTTGCCCTAATGGCCGGGTCAACCAAATCACATGTGAGATACGTGCTATGATTTACCAAAATCTAGCAATCAATTGGAAGAACAATAAAAATATTTCTTGGTCTGTCATTGTTTTATATTGACCTTTTACATAACTTTTTAATATGTGAAGTAGACATATTTAATAAAGCTGATTCAATGAATTTAATATAGTTTTTTTTTATTAATTTGATAAGATTACTAGGTATTGTCAACCCACAATTCTTATGCTGTGCTAAAGAAGTTTATATTTTTCTTATTTGTTTTTTCCACTTATGCTACTGGGACATTACAAACTAAGCCATTGATAGAGCTCACATCCACTGTCTATCAATTCTTCCATTGTAAAATTTTAGAAAGAAAGAAAGAAAGAAAAAAAAAAAAGACTCCGTCAATTGCGGACCCAGGTACAAGGGTCAGGGGCTGAAGCCCCACCCTACTTGAATATTTTTAAAGACCCCCTTGGAAATTCTAATAATTAATATGTAATTTTTTTAATATATTTTTTCCTTCCCACAATATTTCTTTTACATTAAGCCCCTAAAGTTTAATTTTCTGGATCCGCCCTTGCCCTCCGCCATTGTTCTCTTCTATCTCACATTGCCTCACTTATTGTAATGAATCAAGTTGACCCCATCAAAGTTCATTGTTGTTGAGTTGTTTGTGGTTTATTATAACTGAATATTCACACCTAGAACAGTTTGCTTTCACCACCTTATTGGAGCTTAAATGCGGTTGATAACACCTATTTAAAAGTAGAATATCATATATGGCTTTAACCATGAGAAATCATAAGTTAAAGTACTAGAACTCTACCATGAAACTTATAAATTGAAATCTGAGTTGTTCAAAATCAACGCCCTCCGGGTATAGGGGTGTCCTCAAATTCCATGTCAGTCAAAATATGTTCCATGTTACATTGTCTATTTAATAATAATAAAAAAAAGATATTGACCGTAGATTGTTCTTACATCTGACATTTGCCGCACAGCAGTCGAAGTTTATATAATTTCCACATAACTGTTCTTATAATAATAGTGCGATATCGCACTGCCTTAGGATATCGCACAAAATGATGCGTGCGATATTGCACGGCCCTAGGATATCGCAGGGAAATACTTAAAATTTGACCTCTAAGGGGCGAATCTCGGTCTAAAGGCAATATCCCATAAAAAATGTAACTAACAAAACCTTATGCACATTCATTATAACGTTTTTCCATCAAACAACCAATCCAACGATGAAAAAGACTCCTATTGATTTAAGGTTTGAGGATACCCAATATACCTCGAGGATTTTTATTTTTAATGGTTCAAACATTAATAGGTGATTGCTAGTGTGGAACTCCATTGTTTTTACGGAAGATTTATGTGAGTTCTTTACAAGAATTTGCCATATTAAGGATCTTTTTTTTAACATGATGTGGCATCTTATTTTCTTGTATTTGTAAATGTCATGTTTCTTTATAAGTATTTTAAAATTTCAGCCACCTAAAAAGGTCTCAAATGACCATGGCGATTCCAAGAATTCCAGCCCCTTTGTTTTGTTTTTGAAATTTCTTGATACTTACGTACAAAAGAGCATTTAAGAATTTCACCATGTCTAAGAATCTCAAAATATTTTGAATAAAATTTTTATGAATTCCAGCAACGAAACAAGCCAATTTTTTTAGGTAAAGGAAAGCAGCTTAATTTAGAATTTTTTTTTTATGCTGTGGATATCTTTAAGGGCTTTGACCAAACATGATTAATCCCGCAAGTGAGCGTTCACTAAATACACACAAATGCATGTCAAGGAAAAATCTGAGTGCATTTTAAATACAGACATATCTAGGGTGGGTTTCCAACGTAAGACATTGGGGGAGCGAAGTAGCAATCCCATGCCTTATTTATATGCCACAAACTCCATGGTAGGTACCTGGATTCGGACTCTAGAAATCGAGTTTCACAACATTGCATCCGAATTTCCAAGATCACCATCGACATTGGACTTGGATTCCATTTCCGTGTGTCGGCTGCATAAGACTAGCATCGCAATCAATCCTCTCAAATCCTACAATCAACGGCCCAGATCACATTCCCGCCCACTCAAATTCACAATCCAGATGCCACCAACACTTGCCACGCGTACATTAAAATCGATCATACCAGAAAAGGAACTAAAACTAGGCAGCAGAAGTAGAATCAATACTCCTCTCTCTCTCTCTCTCTCTCTCTTCCGGAAAACTCTACTACATCTACATCCCTCTATAAAAAAAGTATTTACTTTACTTCACCATTACCATTTATTCCGGGCACGGTTCCTACTTCTTAGTGCGTCTTCGCTCTTTCTCACTTCCAGTCCATCTCATCTCCTTCCATAACCGCTTTCTCTCTCTCTACTCTCTTTCTCTCTCTAGAAACCTCTGATGGCGGGAAATGATTGGATCAACAGCTACCTTGAAGCGATCCTGGACGTTGGTCCTGGAATCGACGGTGCAAAATCGTCCTCACTGCTTCTGAGGGAGAGAGGGAGATTCAGCCCTACTCGATACTTTGTTGAAGAGGTTATTACTGGGTTTGATGAGACTGATCTGCATCGTTCATGGGTTCGGGTAAGATGCAGCAATCCTGATTGTTGGTTTTTGATTTGTGGTTGGTTTGTGTGGTTGAGATTTGGTGATGAGATGAGTTTTTTTTTTTTTGTTGTGTGATTTTTGATGGTGTTTGTTGTTGCAGGCTGCGGCGACGAGGAGTCCACAGGAGAGGAATACGAGATTGGAGAATATGTGTTGGAGGATCTGGAATTTGGCGCGGAAGAAGAAGCAGGTCTCGAGATTTCTTGGTTTGGTTTTTTTTGGTGTGAGATTTTGGGCGTGGTTGATTGATTGGTGTTTGTTTTTTTCTTTTGGGTGATTTTGATTGTGTGATTTTGGTCTCTGATGAGTGTGGAATGTTGGTTTTGATCGCCCATTTGGATGGATTGGGGTGGATGATCCTGACCGTCTGATTTTGGGTTTTAGTGGGTGGGGAATGCTTGTTGGGATTTCCCATTTCCATCGGATGGGATGGAACATTTGATGGATGGATGGTTCTTGATCGGCTGATTTTAGCCTCCTAATGAGTGGGGTGATGGCCAATTTCCCTTGCATGGGAATGAAGCACCATAATAAAACAAAACAAACAAACAAGAAATGGCATCACTTTCAATTATAAATTGTTTCTAGAGATTGAAATGGCAGATGATTATAGGATGCCAGTTATGGGGTCCTTCTGCATTGTGGGGCCCACTTCCTCATCCGGGGGGGGGGGGGGGGGGATGATCGTGTACATTGGTGATCTGACATTATTCTATTTTGGGGTTGGGGGTTGAAGAAGATGACTTTGGTCTACGGTTGAATGGTATCATGATAGCAGTGATACTCAGGACAGTAGCAATTAGTGGGATGTACTTTTGATCCAACTCTATAACTTTGACATGAAGTTGGCCGCTCTAAATCCAGATATAGCTCATCATACAAATAATACAATCAGTTTTTTTTATGAAGTATATAATGGTTGTGGGAGTAGTTGGATACTTGGATCAGTATTCCTTGGGTCCCACCTTTTATTTATCTGGATTCTGGACCATTCATCTGATGGTCCAATGAAATAATTGAAGGACGATCAATTCATTAAATCGAAATTAATTTCAAACAACTTTAGCACCTATAGCATGTAAATTCTATGAAAGAACAAATCAATTTTATTGTCAGCACTTCGAAAACTAGCTGACAGTTTTTAGTCAGGTTGAATACATTGGAAGTCATGTTATGTCGAAAGTGGATATGCAAAAATGACCATCAAATAACCGATCCTTTAATAGAAACTAGCACAATTACCTGTGCTAAGCATGGGTATGATCACCAACACATGCAAAAATACATTCTATGATCCATTAGAAAAAAACTTAGATCACACAAAATCATCCTCAAACACCATTGGCAGCGATTTGGTTTAGATAGAGCATAAGATTTTAAAAAGAGAATAAAATGAGAGAAGATTTCGAGAGTACATCTTTTCTCAATTCAAGAGTCCATAGAGTAGAAATGGGCTGGGAGAAGTGGAGTAGGAAGAAAAGAGGAGAATTAGATTTGGGATGAAAATGAAATTGTTGCAGGGAGGGAAAAGTGGAAAGAAGACTTGAGTGGTTACAAAACAATGACATGTTGGAAATGGGAGGAGAAAGTGAGTTAGTTGTTGAACATGAGAAATAACTTCCGGTCAAAATCAGCAGTTGCGGTGAAAATTAACTTCAAAACCCTTGTCTTTAATATAGTATAATAGTATAATTGAATCAAGAGATGGGAGATGAATACCCAGCCATCACCCTATAATTCAAATCCTAGGAAAGTCATGGTCCCATCTACATCACACTGTTATAACCTTGACCCCTCACCTCATATCCTTGACCCCTCATGTCTTTAAACAATCCTTTGGCAGAGTTCATTTGAACATGAATTCCTATGTAATATAATGCAAACGTACAGGACCTAAATGTTTGGAGACTTGCAGTGCCTGCTAACTTACCTTGTGATCTACACGATAAACTTGTGAATTGAGAGAAAAAATTTCTGGCAAGGGTTAGTTGTGAAGGAAAGTTGCATATTTTAAGATGGATGTATGTGTAGGGTACAAGGAAGGATACAATTTCCAGAACAGAAAATGAAGGAATCTTACTTAAGACAGATTGGGCATGTGTTTAGACTTTAGACTTTAGATGATCAGGGAAAAACTTTTCCATGGGAAGGAAAAATTAAAGTGTTGCAAGCACAATGGGCTAGAAGAAGGGAGAGACGAATGTGGACTAAGAATGAAGTAGTTAAGAGTGATTTGTTACATTGCAGAGTAACAAAGAACCAACCCTTGATAGGGATGGGTTAATATGTAGAAGTAACAGAGCGGACCCTAAGTAGACAGGGTAAGGGTTCACTGATGTTAATGAATCATTGGACAACACATAAAAAGACAAATCTTGTTTTCTACAGAAGAACCTCTATGATTCACAATTTTGATAGGAGAATTTTTGACCAGACACAAGGCATAGGCCATAACTCTACTTCAACCCTAGTTATTGCAACTAGCAATGTCTTACTCTTACCCATTACTCTTCTGTGTAACAGAAGTACCTCCTACAAAAGTGTGCTATCCAGATGTGATTATCATTAATGTTTTGAACCTAACCAATTTCTTTTGAGTATTCGTCTTCACTGTTTTGGGTCCCTCATGCCAGGACCTAGTAGTAGTTCCCATGAATGAGGCTATGCCAAAACTATCGAGCCACTCGTTTGGAAGGTATACGTCTAGACTTGAATATCCATTGTTTGCACTTAAATCCCCTCAAAGATTTGATAATTGACTCCTGAATGTTGGATGCATGTATGAACTGATTATTACACTCAATACACTAATAATGATATATGCTTGACTAGAGGCAACTAATGTTTTGTTGGAATTATATTCAACTTCTTCAGACTCAGGATTACTCCATACTTATATGACCATATTTTCCTTGATTTAAGTGAGATAAAAATAATTGTTGCTTTAATTTTTTTTTTTTGTTATTGCCTTCTCTCTCTCTCTCTCTAAATTTTTAGAGTAGCTGTTTTTCTTCAATCTGTTTGAGTTTGTGGAATGCAGATTGAAGGAGAAGAAGCACAGCGTATTGCTAAACGGCGTCTTGAACGTGAAAGAGGCCGGAAAGATGCAACTGCTGATATGTCTGAAGACTTATCAGAAGGGGAGAAGGGGGATAGTGTCAGTGACATTTCAGCTCATGGCAGCACTAAGAGCAGATTGCCTAGAATTACTTCTGTTGAAGGAATTGAGGCCTGGGCTAGTCAGCACAAGGATAAGAAATTATACATAGTGTTGATAAGGTAAGCAGTTGAGTTTCTGACTCCTAAAATTTATTATTTCATTCCAACAGAAGTCTAGAATAAGCTCTCTTGGCTGTCACGTTTTTATTTTTTAATTTTTAATGAATGGCTGGCTGTCAGATTTTAAGGCGTGTTTAGAAAATGAAATAAAAATCCTGTGTAAATATTCTTTGATGGCCAATTGGATAAAGCTCAATAGCTATCAAGGCATTTACCTTAGTGCACGTTTGTGCGACAGCTTTTCCATGGAAAATGTATGGAAAGTGGAAACAATTTTCTGCGGCGTTTAAAATTCCATGTTTGGTGTGGCTGCTTTTCCTCGAGGAAAATCTGAAAAATGAACTAACTTTTCCATTTTTCTATGGAAAACCATTTTTGATGGGGTAGGTCGGAAAAGGTTTTCCGCGGAAATGGTTTTATGTTGCACCGCACAACAAGGGCACGTTTGTGTACACCTAATTTCCATGGAATGGTGAATTTGCCACATCAGCAAATTCCATGGTTTTGAAATACTTTGGAAAAGGCTTTCCGTGGAAGTCACAAATTCATGTTTGGTGCAAAAAGTTTTTCTTCGATGAATTTGTGCTAATGTTGTTTAGTGCGGTTGCGGATTCCTTACGGAAAACTAGTATTTAGTGTTTGGTGCGGCAATTTTCCGTAGAAAAATAACAAAACTACATACATATCAATTACTTTCAATTTGTCAATTACATACATATAGATTTGTGTCTCCACCAAATTTAGTATTAAAGTGATCAGATCGACCTATCTTCATTAAAAATGCATGCAAACCTGTTTTGTTGCTTTTTCAGTTTTCTCTAGTTGGTAAACAAACTACTAGCTAAGAACTCAAAAGTGCTGAGTGGGCAATCTCAAAGCAATCACTGGGAGCACTTACCAGTTTCTGTTGATTCATTCGCTTTGGTTTTTTCATTGTGTTTGGGAAGATGCACATTAATAATAGCTAGCAACACCTTTATAGGACTCTTGCTTCTTTCCATTTGAAAGAGACAATGTTCAAACGAGAGCCTCCATAGTGCCAACTTCCACAATAAAGAAACTGCCATTCAGCTGGTTGATCTTTACAACATTTTTTCACTATTCATATATTATAACTTTCAATACAAAGCAATAAAGTATGGAGCATCGATTATTATTCTCCACCATTAGTAACCATGGGATTGGTGTCACATACAAGAAAGAGGTGTCACATACAAGAAAGAGAAAGGAAAAAAAAAATAAACGTTTGGCGCCAATGTTGGGGATGTTGCACTGGCAGGCCATGTTAAGATGCACATTTAGCTGCACAAACCAATCTTCAGCAAACAACAAAAAACTTGCAAAAATCTTTAGACATTAACTAGTCGCTCCTCCATGCCACACCAAAGATAATGGCTTAGGGAACATCAACTTAACTTGCGTCCCTGAAGCTTCAAATATCAAACACAATCACCTATACTACCATCCCTGCATCCACATAAACCATCCCTGTTGCTCCAAACATTATCTCAGTTTTGGTTTTCTCAATCTGTTTTCTAAACACAAACTATTGACAATCTTTGCATAAACGATGGGGTAGACTTTAAATTAACAAAAAGAAAAAAGAAAAAGAAGTAAGGAACCAGAACTGAAATGGTTCACTGCACTATGCACATGATTCAACATACCATCAAATTACAACTGTAGCTTGTAAGAACACCTATTTATTCCCTTTGAACATAAATAATAACCATAATGGCTACAACAATAGGTAACACTCCCACTTCAACCACAATCATATCAATATTCATACACACAATCCATTCAAGCTATGAATACATCCATATCCATCCAAATATAGACCATATTAGAAATAAAATGCCATCCACAGTTGAAAAAGCTCACCACAACATATTAAGGCAACTTAGTCAAATGTTATGAGTCTAGAATTATGGACAAACTACATTACTTAAAAGGAAGGAAAATACTTAAGATAGAGATACTTTAAGGTCTTAACACTAAACATTAAACATCTAATAAATTAATGCCCATCCCACATCTGATGAGCAATTGTGTCTCGTAGCTCACATGCAAATCGAGTGTCCGCATCACTCGAAACGGATCCAACTTCCGTTCCCTCCTCAATGAGATGGAGGAAGAGCATGCACAAGAGATGGATGTTGATGAAGACATGAACGTTGAGGAGGGAACGGAAGTTGGATCCGTTTCGAGTGATGCGGACACTCGATTTGCATGTGAGCTACGAGACACAATTGCTCATGAGATGTGGGATGGGCATTAATTTATTAGATGTTTAATGTTTAGTGTTAAGACCTTGAAGTAACTCTATCTTAAGTATTTTCCTTTCTTTTAAGTAATGTAGTTTGTCCATGATTCTAGACTCATAGCATTTGACTGAGTTGCCTTAATATGTTGTGGTGAGCTTTTTCAACTGTGGATGGCATTTTATTTCTAACATGGTCTATATTTGGATGGATAGCTTGAATGGATTGTGTGTATGAATATTGATATAATTGTGGTTGAAGTGGGAGTGTTACCTATTGTTGTAGCGATTTATGGTTATTATTTATGTTCAAAGGGAATAAATAGGTGTTCTTACAAGCTACAGTTGTAATTTGATGGTATGTTGAATCATGTGCATAGTGCAGTGAACCATTTCAGTTCTGGTTCCTTACTTCTTTTTTTTTTGTTAATTTAAAGTCTACCCCATCGTTTATGCAAAGATTGTCAATAGTTTGTGTTTAGAAAATAGATTGAGAAAACCAAAACTGAGATAATGTTTGGAGCAACAGGGATGGTTTATGTGGATGTGTTGGATTTATTAGAGCAGCAGGGATGGTATAGGTGATTGTGTTTGATATTTGAAGCTTTTGAAGCTTTAGGGACGCAAGTTAAGTTGATGTTCCCTAAGCCATTAAAGTTAAGAAAGTGTTTATAAAGAAAAAAAAACCAAAATAGATAAAAAAAGAAGAAGATATAAATAAGCACCATACGTACAATCGAATTCTTTAGTTAAATGAATGTTCTTTATTCATCTTTAAAACCTTATCAAAGCCGTAAAAAATTGTTACAAGGTTTCATTAACTACTAAATAGCCTTTAAAAAATACAAGCGATAAAAGAATGACAGAATAAAGAAAGTGAAAAGGTAAAAGATTATTAATATTAGTTTATTGGCTATAGCCATTCTTGCTTAGTCGAATCGTTTGAATCGTAAGATTCAATGAAACGAGTATCGAATCGTAGTATTCACACCTGAATCCTAAGATTCATTTGTAAATGGGATTCATTACAAAGTTACGAATCGTTTTCCTTAAGATTCGGGATACAAATCGTAGGATTCTGATCAAGGATGAAAATAGCGGTAGCGGCGGGCGTAGCGGCCCGCCGCCAAAACGCTACGAAGCGGGGAATACGTAGCGTAGCGGGGATACGTAGCGGCGTAGCGGTGCGATTTGAAATAATCGCCCAAAAAATCTAAAAAAATTTCAGAAAATCCAGAAAATTGTAAAATGAAATAATATGTGGTTCTTTTGCAAAAGTAAGTAAAAAAAGTGGGTGTAGTGGTGCCCTCAATATATGAAGTCCTGTATCGCTGTATAAATAGAAAATAATAGTAATTATTAGTTTTTTCACATGTATTCATGTTTCTTAGTCATACTAACTTAGAAAGTAATGAAAAGCTCATAAAAAAAAGTAGAACATGAAATAAATGCATAATTGCATAAGACTTAAGAGTTAGGTCATTACTCATTACTCAATTACTCATTAGTGAATATTGAACCAATCAAAATATCAAATATCAATACTTCAACATTCAAGGTTCAAATTCAATCAAGTGAATGAACTATGAAGTGATCAAAATAAACATCAATCAACAGTCAACACCAATTTAGAAATGACAGAGTAGAGAGTAAGTGAAGGAAGTAGGAATACCTTGGTCACCACCAAAAGGATCGTCTACCAAGATTCAAGGCACTGTTATCCTCATCCCCATCTGTGTTATCATTTGTATTGGCATCATATTGCATTTGATATTGATAAAAATTGGGATCCACCAATCCAAAGAAGGTGGTAGCCGCATGGCTTACATCATCCTAACTTGGAGGAGGTGGACGTGGATATCTATTATATTGTGTTTCACCGTAGTCACCATATGAGTAGGACCCTGAAATAGAAGACTGTTCGTCTCCTTGTTGCAGTTGACCATATGGAAAATACTGCGAGGGTCCTTGTCCACTGTAACTAGGGTTCCACGAACCAGTCCATGATGCTGCTTGTTGTCCTCCAACACCTCCACCCATATTTCCTTGTTCATTACTACTACCTCCAGGAGCATGTGGAGCAGGTGGTGAGACTCTCCGACGCCGTTAATAACCACGATTTCCTTCCATTCTTTCCGGAAAGTCTTGTACCTCCTCTACAGGAATGACATCTTCCTGATCATGTTAGTAGTATTCACTAGTAGCACCTGTCCCACTAGTGTCTCCTGCTCCATCTCCCCCATCTCCTCCACCATGGCTACTCGAAGAGACGGTGGTACTCGTCCTCTCAGAAGATGACACAACATGAGCAGGAATAGCAGGTTCTTTCCCTCTAGATTGTGGGTGCGGCTGTGCACTTGTGCCTTCTCCTCCAAGTGGGGCACCCCCTGCCTCATCCATTTCTTCATCAAGCAAATCTCTAACCTCCTCCTGAAAGCCCGTATCTGAATCTAGCAATGGATCCTCTATCTCGGCTATCTATGGGAGCAAGGGATCGTCCTCTTTGAATATGTGATCCAAACTAATAGGACAATAGTTCGGACTATCCCTTGCCTTCCTTTCTCTCGTTCTGTTTCTCAACTTTAAATTGTAATGACAATACACAAGCTTGTTGAGTTTTTGCATGGTAAGCCGATTCCTGGACTTTGTATGGATCAAGGAGAAAGTGCTCCAATTCCTTTCAGAGTTTGATGAAGTTGTAACTTGACTAAGGATGCGAACGGCCGCTTTCCTTAGATTTGGAGTATCCTCTCCAAAATTCATCCACCAATCAGCTGAGATTCAAAATAAACAAATAAAATTAGATATTCCTTAAGTCCTTCCAATCAATTGAGAGATAAATAACAAAAGACTATTAGGTTGGGTGATTGGGTCTTTTGTTATCATATGCATACCAGGTGTCATTTTTCCAATCGCCCTTTGTGTCTTTGGGTCAGCAAAGCCTCCTTTCCTTTGTGTGTTCCTTTCCTTTGTGTGTATGTAGATATCTACAATGTGAAAATTAGGAACAAATCATTAAAGGTTTAACGAACCTATCTTAAGCATATCTGCATATACATATGTGATATGTCATCTCAAATCTCAATCACTAACTCACCTCTTGAATGGCGTTGATGGAATCATCAATTCCCAACAATTTTCTCAACACTTGCCTTAATCCTACCCTCAACTCCGTCTCTATTACATCGCTGTGTTGTTGGGCATTGGGGGTAGTAGAATTCGGGATTAAGGAAATAACCTACATTGAAACAAGTTGAAATGCAAAATGATTAAACATCAATAAAAGAATGATAGCTTGCTTTAAAAGCATCAAATATAGATATAACTATTGAGTACCTGCAGCATGCAATGGATGGTGCAGCTGGTCAGCCCACCGTCTATCAATAATCTGTATATATTCTTCATGATACCTAACATTTTCCATAATAGCTTGCTTAGCCCGATCCATTGCTTCATATATATATCCCATTGTTGGCTTGTCATCACCATCTACAAGTCGCAACACTCTAACTAAAGGCTCATAAACCTTTAATAAATTAGACACTTTCTTCCAAAACTTATTGTCCCTCATCAAGTTAGGGATCTCAAATTCTGGACCACTTGTTGCATTGCCCCACTTTGAACGAAGCCATTCTTCTGATGCAAACATCTGAATCAGCTCTGTTTTAAACCTTACAAGGCTCTCCATCGTAATGAAATGGGTAGCAAACCTAGTTGATCCCGGACGAATCAAGGCATGATTATTTGTGAATCTTTTCATCAAGCTCAAAAGCCATGAATGATCATAAATAAATCTGGTAATGCTTCTACATGCCTTGATAACTTCAGCAATTTTCTTCTTCCTTCCAATCTCTTCCATAATGAGATCTATACAGTGTGCTGCACATGGAGTCCAAAACAGATGAGGCCTCTTTTTCTCCAACATCACACCGGCTGCCTTGAAAATTGGCGCCATTATCTATAACCATCTGTACAACATGCTCCTCTCCCACAGTCTCTACAACCTTGTCCATAAGAGTGTATATATATTTAGCTGTCCGTCTATGCTCAGATGCATCCACGGAATTCACAAAAACACACCCAGAGACTGAATGTACCAAAAAGTTTATTAATTGTGTTTGTGTGCCGCTGGTCCACCCATCACACATAATGGTGACTCCATTCTGTTGCCACATGGGCCTAAAGGTCTCCACCCATGCCTTTATTTCTTTGTATTCCTCTTCGAGATATTTAGTGCCCACATCATAAACAGAGGGCGACTGTATTCCCCGCCCAGCTTCGGCGGCAACATCAAGAATTGTTTGGAAATAAGGGGAATCTATTGCTGTAGGTGGTATGTTCTTGTGAATTAGCCATTTCGCTGTAGCTTTGGCTAACCTATCTCTTGCAGACTTCATTGCCCCTTTCATAACACTTGCTATATTTGGTTGTTTAGCTCCCTCTTTTCTATGTGCTAGAGGATCAACAGAGGGAGGAGCTGCTCTTCTAGTAGAAATAATTTCTACATCAACATCCCGTTCCCGAGTGCTAAATGCCCTACGCATTGCCCCTGCAATGCCCTTGCCCCTGCTTGGCAAGGCAGATGAGCCCCCTGCATCATAATTTTTGCTGCTTCCAGCAAATGCACGACGTTCATATTCTTCTTGGTGACTCATGATGGACTCTCGGCGTGCAGCCTCCATCTGTGCATCTTCATCATCAAAACCTTCATCCCCAAATACATCATAACGGGCAGCATCAACATCTTGCTGCCTCTTTTCTTTTATCTCTACCTTTCTAGCTTTGCTTTGGCTAACCAAAGCTTTCATTTGTTCCCTAACTTCCCTTGGTGCTTCGGTACAGCCAGCAACATTACTAGAAATGTGGCCCAAATGGTGCTTGAATCTTGCAATGCCCCCATTGGTCACTTTCCCACAAAACTTGCATTTGATTTTTAACCTGTTGTTCTCAACTGCCTCATCAAAGCTCCATGCGGGATCAATATCACGATGCATTTTCAAAAATGGTGCTTGAATCTTGTAATGCCTCCATTGGTCACTTTCCCACAAAACTTGCATTTGATTTTTAACCTGTTGTTCTCAACTGCCTCACCAAAGCTCCATGCGGGATCAATATCACGAGGCATTTTAAAAAATTAATTGGCAAACACAAATGCACAATAGAAGACTGAATACCTATAAATATGAATAAGTAGTATGTTAAAAATTAAAAAAACAACAAAACATGTTAGAGGAAACATATATCTAACACTTAAGAATCATTCTCTTGACATTTAATTGGCATTCCATTACTAAAAATAATTTTTGTTTTACAAAAATAAAAAAATATGAAAATAATGAACAAGTAGTATGTTAAAAATTATAAAAACAAAAAAACATGTTAGAGGAAACATATATCTAACACTTAAGAATCATTCTCTTGACATTTAATTGGCATTCAATTACTAAAAATATTTTTTTTTACAAAAATAAAAGAAATCCGAAAATAAAAAAAGGAAAAAATTGAAAAATAGGTATTATATGTTACTTGGAATGATCTATGGGAAACATAGATCTATAATTTAGAAGCCCTTTTCAAGACATTTGATTGGCATTCAATTACTAAAAATAATTTTTTTTACAAAAATAAAAGAAATCCGAAAATAAAAAAAGGAAAAAAAAATTGAAAAATAGGTATTATATGTTGGAATGATCTATGGGAAACATAGATCTATAATTTAGAAGCCCTTTTCAAGACATTTGATTGGCATACAATTACTAAAAATAATTTTTTTTACAAAAATAAAAGAAATTCGAAAATAAAAAAAGGAAAAAAATTGAAAAAAAAGCATTATATGTTGGAATGATCTATGGGAAACATAGATCTATAATCTAGGAGCCCTTTTCAAGACATTTGATTGGCATACAATTGCTAAAAATAATTTTTTTTACAAAAATAAAAGAAATCCGAAAATAAAAAAAGGAAAAAAATTGAAAAACAAGCATTATATGTTGGAATGATCTATGGGAAACATAGATCTATAATCTAGGAGCCCTTTTCAAGACATTTGATTGGCATTCAATTGCTAAAAATAATTTTTTTTACAAAAATAAAAGAAATCCGAAAATAAAAAAGGAAAAAAAATTGAAAAACAAGCATTATATGTTGGAATGATCTATGGGAAACATAGATCTATAATCTAGGAGCCCTTTTCAAGACATTTGATTGGCATTCAATTGCTAAAAATAATTTTTTTTTACAAATAAAAAAGAAATCCGAAAATAAAAAAGGAAAAAAATTGAAAAACAAGCATTATATGTTGGAATGATCTATGGGAAACATAGATCTATAATCTAGGAGCCCTTTTCAAGACATTTGATTGGCATACAATTACTAAAAATAATTTTTTTTTACAAATATAAAAAAAATCCGGAAATAAAAAAAGGAAAAAAATTGAAAAACAAGCATTATATGTTGGAATGATCTATGGGAACCATAGATCTAACAATATGAAGCTATTTTCAAGTTGTTTCATGAGTTTTCCTTAAGTGATAATGGTTTTTTTTTAAATAACTTAAATCCGAAAATAAAAATAATAATATTTAAAAAAAAAAAGCAAAAGATATGCATACAAGATCAAAAGGATGCATGGATCTACAATAAAACAAGCCAATGATACCATTATATTGTGATTTATAGTAGACTAGTAGTTAGAGAGTGATAATCTCAAAAGTTGAAAAAAAAGTCGCATACCTAGATGAAGATTCTTGTTTAGAATCTTTAAAATCCTTTGAATAGTTGAATGTTGGTGATTTGGTGGCAAGAAATCTTGAGATAATCCAATTAGGAGACACTTGGGACCACTTAGGAGGAAGAAAATGGAAAAGAGGAAGAAAACAATAGCAGCAAGTGAAGGAGAAGATGGTTTTTCGTCCAAAAAGGGGTTTTATACCCCCCCGCCCCCCCCCCCCCCCCCCGGCTACGGTATCGGCCGCCATGAGTGCGACGGCTGATATTTCGGCCGTGGCGTGGCGGTGTCGCCCGCCACGGCTGATTTTTTTATCCATGATTCTGATAACTATGCGCACTTGTGCTTAAAGTTGAGAAAATGTTGTTGGTATGTAAATCCGCAAAACTGAGGATTTTCAAGTCCTATTTTTTGTGTGCGGTGGTTTTTTTTTTTTTTGTGTGTGTGTGTGTGTGAGGGGTTTGGTGGGTGTGAGGAATCCCTGAGTATTTGGTTGCCAAACATGACCTTAATCTGTCTAGGAGTAAAGACACACATCTCAAAAGGATGGAAGATATATTCCTTTAACCAAGTTTCCTATTTGCCAAACAAATTCTGTTGAAAAAATTGCCTATAGCTTGCACTGTATTGCTTTATCCAATTTCAAATAAGCCCCAGAGGACTGCATTGCAACAGAGAATCACGTCATTTGTGTTCTTGGGATACTTATACAGGCGTACAATTTTTAAGTCTAGATGACAGGGCTATTAACATCACTACTGTGTGGGGAGATTTCCAGAACCACAGGATTACGCTAATCACAGCCATCAGATGAGACTAAGCACTCTCACGTGCCATCCGCGTGCCATCTACATGGCACCAGGCTCACCCCGGCTACCAGGACAGGAGGTCCGGCCGAAGTCATGCAGCTCCGGGCCTTTAGCGCCGAACTGGCCCGCCCAGGCGTCATCTCGGCAGGGAGCTCCACCTCGGCTAGGCCACCCCGGATGCCATCTCGGCAGAAAGCTCCACCTCGGCTGAAGAAGCCGGGATGAAAGCCGAAACCAGAAAGAGTCTCCACTCACGCCCCTCATCCTCCACGTCACCAGGCACGTGGAGGGATAAAGGCACGAGCTAGTGGGACAGACACGACATCCAGTGGCTGAGGCCACATCAGGGCAAGGCCCGAGGGCAGATCCCACGATCCCCTATCGCCAAAGGCGTTCAACACGATCTGGCACATTAAATGCGACGTGGGCTGACCCGACGCGCATTTATGACAACGTGGGCTGGTCATGGCTTCCCAGTCGATTAATGAGACCCCACCACGACATCTCCCAAAGAGACACGTCCCAAACTCTATAATAGAGACTCAAACCACCATTAAAGGTACGCACAATTTCATACACAGAGCCGTTACTCTGTCTCAACTATCTCCCTCTCCTTCCATTGTTCCAGTTCCCACACTGACTTTGGCATCGGAGAGCCTTGCGCCGCCCAGGCCAGGGTCCTTTGATCGTTTTCTCTTCTCTTTCAGGCTTTCGGACGGTATCCAGTCATTCCCAGTCATCATCATCATCGGATAAGTCCTTTAAGGCACCTTCTCATTGTGGGTCATTATTTTCTGCACCTACAATTGGCGCCGTCTGTGGGGAAAGTAATATCCCAACCTTCCCAACCTTCCCAACCTTCTAAACCTCAATCTCTTAGAAGCCATGCCACCGAAAGCTAAGAAGGGCGGAGAGTCCTCGAGGGCAATCCTCGAGCGGCTAGCACCGTCGACGGACGTCCCTCCTCAGGGACGGTCCCGAACGGTCCAAGGCGCATCCGCAGGCGAGGGTCGCCTGGGCTCCCAACTCTTTGTCGAGATCCCCTTCCAAGAGGGAGTCGAGACCTCGCTCTCAGCGGACGAAACCGTGCCACCCCGACGCGACGAGCACCGGCGCGAGCGTCCCCGCAAAGATAAAGCTGTTGCCGTAGAGGAGACGCGCCGCGATCAACCTCCAGCCGCTGAAGGAGACATCGCAGCCCAAGACGCTCTTCTCCAGAAGCAGGAGCGGTTAGTCCGAGAGCTCCAGCAGCTCCAACAGCAGCTGAGGGCAGCGCAAACCGCCTCCTTGAGGCAGGTCTCTGAGCCTCAAGGGAAGAAGAGGGACGCCCCCAGCAGGGCAGCCCGGCCTCCCCGCGAAGACCTCAGACATCATCTGGACCAGAAACGGAGCCAGATCCATGACGAAGGCTCGAGCAACAGCCGAAGTCATCATAGCCGCGATGGCCGAGCTCATAGCCATCGCAGCCCAAACCATTCCAAGCGAAAATCGAGAGCTTGGACTCCAGAAGAGGACGACGAGCAGGAACAGTTTGACAGGCGCGTCAGGTTGGCTCTTCAGCGCAACCTGGACGTGCGGGACCAGAAGCAGATCTGTGGCCACGCTGATCTTGGGGGCTCACCTTTCACAAAAGAGATCGAGCGCACCCCCTTGCCCAGAAAGTTCTCCGTCCCGCGGTTCGTCCCCTACGACGGACTGTCCGACCCATCCGCTCACCTCCGACACTTCTCCCAGAAGATGTCCATCTGGGGGAATGGGGGTCACCTAAACTGCAAAATCTTCTCCTCCAGTTTGGGTGACCTCCCCATGAAATGGTTCTGTTCTCTCCCAGAGAGGTCCATTTCGAGTTGGAAGGAGCTCCAGCTCTCATTCCTGAAAAAGTTCCAAGCCTACAGCGCCGTCCCCAAGAAGGAAGGGGACCTCCTCGCCCTGAGAATGAGGGAGGGTGAGACCCTCGCCAAGTTCGCTCAACGATTCTGGGCGGTCTACAGCCAGATCGAGGGCACCAGGGAGGAGATGGCAATCTACGCCTTCCAGCATGCCCTGATCCCCGGCAACGACTTGCGAAAAGACTTGGCCGGGAACCCCCCAGAATCTATGCCGGAGTTGATGTCCCGGGTCAAGCGCTTCATCGCCCAGGAAGAAGACGAGATCCGAGCCCGGGATCAAGACAGGCACCGGGAGCCCGAGCAGAAGAGTAGCCAGCCTCGGCAGAGAGGCGGGAGGCCCTCCCAGAAGCAGGAGCCCAAGCAGGCCTGGGTCTCCAGTTCGGCGAAGCCTTCGTCGTCCAGGTCTGGGGGCACCTGGAAGCCCAGACCTCCCTCCAACGCCAGTCAGGGCGTCAACGTCGTCTTCAAGGAGCCGATCTACCGCATCCTGCCCAAGATCAGGACCAAGCCGTTCTTCAAGTACCCTCCGCCCATGCTGAATGAGCCCACCTCCGGTGGCCGAAGCCAGCTCTACTGCTCCTTCCATAGGGGTAACGAGCACAAGACCGAGGACTGCCATACTTTGCAGCGGTACCTGGAGAGGCTGGCCGAAGAAGGCCACATTCCAGAATTCGTCAAGGCAGGTGATGCCGGCGGTAGCGAGGGCCGGATTCACCAGAGCACAGCCCAAGCTCCAGACAGCGAGGATTCAGAGAAGATCATTAATGTGATCCACCTGGCATCCTCAGTTCCCGTTTCCTCGTCCCGGGACAGCTCCCAGGCCCGTGCCGAAGCCAGGCGGGCTTCGCACGGGAAAGAAGTATTGAAAGCCGAGCTCGCCCCGGCATCCAAGAAAGCCCGCCGCGACCGGCCCGCCATCCTCGTTCTCGGACAGAGACCTAGAGGGAATCCAGCTCCCTCACAACGACCCTCTACTCCTCACCATGAAGCTGAGAGACTTCACAGTGAAGAGGATCCTCGTCGACTCCGGCAGCTCCTCCGAGGTCCTCTACTACGACTGCTTCAAAAGGATGAAACTCTCCGAAGCAGACCTCACGGAGGTCCGTGCACCCCTGCTAGGGTTGTCCGCCACGCCAGTCTATCCCAAGGGCAGGATCACCTTGGAGACCCGAGTTGGCGGAGCTTCCGTGTCAGCCGACTTCCTGGTCGTGGATGCCCCTTCTCCCTACAACGTCATTTTAGGCAGAGCGTGGCTCCACAAATTAGAAGCAGTCCCTTCTTCCCTCCACCAGAAGCTGAAGTTCGTCCATGAGAACATGGAGGGCAAGATGGAAGTGATCACAGTGAAGGGAGACCAGCAGCAGGCCAGACAGTGCATGCTGGCCGCAGTCCCAGCAGTGAAGGAGCCAGAGCGCGTCAACCTGGCCGAGTTCGAGAAAGGCCTCGATGAGATAGGCCGGGACCCTGAGAAGAAGAGCATCGAGGACCTGGCCGAGGTCAGGCTAGACCCGGCAGACCCAGACCGGTTCTTCCTGATTGGCACCCCAGCTGCCAGACGAAGAAAGGGCCGAACTCTCTCGGTTCTTGATGCAGAATGTGGACGTCTTCGCTTGGAGCCCGAGCGAGATGCCTGGGGTCGACCCTGAGGTCATATGCCACAAGCTAAATGTGGACCCCGACCACAAGCCGGTAGTGCAGAGGGCCCGCAGGACAGGGCTGCAGCAGACAGATGCGGTCGTCGAAGAGATCGACAGCCTGCTGAAGGCAGGAACCATCCGGGAAGTCCAGTACCCGGTATGGCTGGCCAACACGGTGGTGGTCAAGAAGAAAACTGGAAAGTGGAGGGTGTGCGTGGACTTCACAGACCTGAACAAGGCCTGCCCTAAAGATAGCTTCCCCCTCCCAAAGATTGACCAACTGATCGACGCTAACCGCTGGTCCACGACCGAATGAGCTTCCTCGACGCCTACAGAGGCTACCACCAGATCCCGCTCTACGAGCCAGACGAGGAGAAAACATCATTCATCACCCCCCGCGGCACTTACTGCTATAAGGTGATGCCCTTCGGGCTGAAGAACGCGGGGGCGACCTATCAGCGCCTCGTCACGAAAATGTTCCAGGCTCAGCTCGGCCGGACGGTGGAGGTTTACATCGACGACATGGTCGTCAAATCAGTGCACTCCGGCGATCATCTGGTTGATCTCGGCCAAGTCTTCGACATCCTTCGCGCATACAAGCTTAAGCTAAACGCTTCCAAGTGCGCCTTCGGCGTAGCCTCTGGCAAGTTCCTCGGCAGCTTGGTAACGCGGAGAGGGATATAGGCTAATCCGGACCAGATCACCGCGATCCAGAATATCCAGAGCCCCTCTACCACGAAGGAAGTTCAGAAGCTCACAGGTATGGCTGCAGCACTCAACCGCTTCATCAGCCGGTCATCAGATAAGTGCAGGCCTTTCTTTCAGCTTTTAAAGAAAAATCTGAAGTTCCAGTGGACCCCTGAGTGCGACCAGGCATTGGCCGCACTCAAAACCTATTTAATGTCACCACCATTACTCTCCACCCCAACTTTGGGGGAGATTCTGTATTTGTACCTTGCGGTCTCGGATAACGCAGTGAGCTCCGTCCTCATCAGGGAGGACGAAGGAGTTCAAAAGCCAATCTATTACACGAGCAAGACACTGCTCGATGCCGAGACCAGGTACCTTCTATTGGAGAAGCTTGCGTTGGCTCTCGTCAGTGCCTCCCGCAAGCTCTCCCATTATTTCCATTCCCACAACATTGTGGTAATTACGGAGCATCCACTCCGTTCAGTGTTCAAAAAAGCTGATTTTTCAGGCCGAATATCAAAGTGGGCAGTTGAACTGGGGCAGTATGACATAAAGTACCGTCCCCGAACTGCGATCAAAGCCCAGATCCTGGCAGACTTCATTGTCGAATTCGTCTCCCCAACCCGGCTCCGGCACAGCTCGGCACGGCACTGGGGGGCACAGGGCACGAGCCAATAGAAAATGAGGTCGAACAGGCTCCCACCTCGGCATGGAAGATCTTTGTCGACGGGTCGTCCACCTCCAAGAGAGCTGGCGCCGGCATAGTTCTCCAATCGCCAGAGGGACTGGTCATAGAGCAGGCTTTCACCCTCGACTTCAACGCAACAAACAATGAGGCAGAGTACGAAGCACTGATTGCAGGGTTGAACAGCGCCCAAATCCTGGGAGCCCAGCACCTGGAGATCTTCAGCGACTCTCAACTGGTGACTAGCCAGCTCGCTGGAGACTACCAGGCCAGGGACGACAGGATGGCGGCTTACTTAGCCCTTGCGAAAAAACTGCTCTCATTTCCAGAAAGCCGAGGTCAGGCAAATATCCCGAGATACTAACACGCACGCAGATGCGCTTGCAAACCTGGCCTCCGCTGTCGAAGCAGGCAAGAAAAGGACCATCGAGGTTGGGTCAGTATCAAGGTCGAGCTTAGAACTCCATTCATCTCGGCTTGTCCTCTGTGCTGACCTCGGCCCGAGCTGGATGGATCCAATTGTCGCCTACTTGAAGGACGACCAGCTCCCCGAGGACAAGGCTGAAGCCCACAGGATCAGACTCAAGGCGGCGCGATTCTGGCTCTCTCCCGAAGGCAAACTCTACAGGAAGTCCTTCACAGGTCCATACCTCCAATGCGTCCATCCGAGCAAGGTGGACGACTTCCTGTATGAGATCCACGAAGGAATCTGCGGCAGTCACATAGGAGGTCGATCCCTGGCTTACAGAGCAATAAGCCAGGGCTACTGGTGGCCCTACATGCAGAAAGACGCCCAGGTCTACGCCAGGAAATGCGAGAAATGCCAGAAGTTCTCCCACTCCCTCCATCAGCCAGCACAGGATCTGAGTCCCCTCTCTAGCCCATGGCCCTTCGCTCAATGGGGCCTGGACATTGTGGGGCCTCTTCACCGAGCTCCAGGGAACAAGAGATGGCTGATAGTGGCTACGGACTACTTCACAAAGTGGATAGAGGCTGAACCGTTGTCTTCAATCACGGACAGGGACTCCAGGAATTTCGTTTGGAAAAACATCCTTACGAGGTTCGGCATCCCCCGGATCCTGATTTCGGATAACGGGACTCAGTTCGACTCCAAGTCCTTCAAAGACTTCTGCCAAGGGCACGGCATCAGAAATCATTACTCCACTCCGGCATATCCACAGAGTAATGGCCAGGCAGAAATCTCCAACAAAGTGATCCTGGACGGCCTGAAGAAGCGACTGGACAAGGCAAAGGGCAGATGGACAGAGGAGCTTCCGAGCGTGCTGTGGGCATACAGAACAACTCCAAGGAGGTCCACCTCGGCAACACCTTTCTCTCTGGCCTACGGGATGGAGGCAGTCATTCCTTTGGAAATCGGCCTTCCTACCCTGAGGACAGAGCTGGTCGACCAAGGCCGAAATGAGACGAACCTGGCAATGGAGTTGGAGCTGGCAGACGAGCGACGAGAAGCAGCAGCCCTGAGACTGACCGACTATCAGCAGCGGTTAGCCAGGGCATACAATCAAAATGTCAAAGAAAGAAGGTTCACCGCGGGAGAGCTCGTTTTAAAGAAGACCCTGCCAGCTGACAAAGAACCAAACGAGGGGAAGCTTGCCCCGAGCTGGCGTGGCCCGTTCAGAGTAGTCTCACTGGCTGGAAAGTCAGCCTACAAGCTCGAAGACTTGGAAGGCAAGCCACTGCCGAGACCGTGGAATGCATCCCACTTGAAGAAATTTTATTTCTAAAGATGTAATGAATCTCAGAATCAATAAAAGCAGCTTTTGCCTTGTCAACGATCTGTCGTCTCTCTCTGGTCGACTCCGGCATCAAAGGCTCTACGCCCTGGAAATGGCCTGGAGTTCTTACACTCAGCCTTTCCTAAAGCCCCGTGTCTTGGACACAATCAAGGCTCTACGCCCTGGAAATGGCCTGGAGTTCTTACACTCAGCCTTTCCTAAAGCCCCGTGTCTTGGACACAATCAAGGCTCTACGCCCTGGAAATGGCCTGGAGTTCTTACACTCAGCCTTTCCTAAAGCCCCGTGTCTTGGACACAATCAAGGCTCTACGCCCTGGAAATGGCCTGGAGTTCTTACACTCAGCCTTTCCTAAAGCCCCGTGTCTTGGACACAATCAAGGCTCTACGCCCTGGAAATGGCCTGGAGTTCTTACACTCAGCCTTTCCTAAAGCCCCGTGCCTTGGACACAATCAAGGCTCTACGCCTTGGAAATGGCCTGGAGTTCCACACTCAAGCCTTTCCTAAAGCCCGGGTTCATAAACCCCTCGCACCTCGGCTCAAGGTAGTTCGGCCATGGTCAGTTTCCTGAAGCCCGGGATCATACACCCCTGAGAAGACCATGCCGAACTCGCTTTCGGCCACGGCATGGGTCCACCTCGGCGCAAGGCCAGCCATTTCGGCCGAGGTCAATGCCAGCACTCAAAACATAAACAGCACAGAAATACTGTTGCACATCCAGGAATGAAAGAGAAATGCAGAGAGAATGCACGAGTGAAAAAGCTCGACTTTCATTGAACAGACAAAGCGTTACAAAGCTGAGGAGCAAAAATTTTACATAAAGGAAGACAGAAATAGAGAGGAGCCTGGTTACTGTGGTTTCGGCGACTCGACCAGGTCGATCACCGTATCTGCCGAACCAGCAGCTTCGGCCGAACCAGAAGGGGCTTCAACTGGTACCTCAGCCGAAGCAGGCGCAGAAGAGGCATCACCTTGAGGCACGGCCAAAGCATCGCTGGCGACCGGGGCGTCGCTCAAGACCGGGGCAGCTGGAGCGTCGTCAGCAGCAGGAGCTTCGACCGGGGCGCTTTCAGTTGCAGGTGAGGAGCTCGGCTCAGGATCCAGGTCCGCATATTTCGGCAGGTCCTGAGACAGGGTGGTCTTCAGGGACCCCCGCGCGTCTCAGTGCGGCCAGGCATCCTTCCTCGAATAAGATGGCGGTGATCTCCTCCACCTGCTTCTCGTACAGCTCAGTGGCTCGATCTACCCCATCCTGGAAGGCGGACTGGGCCTCGGCCTGAAGAGAGGCCTTTTCCTTCACCAGCTTCTCCCTCTCAGCGCGACCAGCCAAGACCTCCCCCCGCAACCTTGTTACCTCAGCCGTCGACTCAGACTTCAATCTGGCCAGCTCAGATTCCAGTTCGGCGGTCTTCTTGTTCTTCATCCAGAGTTCGCCTTTCATATGGTTGGCCCTGGACGAAAGTTCGGCGTTCTCAGTCAGAGCTGATGCCAACCGAGCGGACTCTCCAGCGCTAGCCACTTTGAGTTCTTCCATTCCCTTCCGCTGCACTTCCAGCTCCTTCTTCAGCTTTTCCCGCTCGGACTCCAGACGGGTCACCCTCGACGCGTTCCTATCCCTCCTTCCTAGGATGGCTAGGAGCCTCTGCACATTCTGCAAAGGAAAAGAGGAGGGTCAAAACAGGAACAGCCGAGCTAGGCCACTCGAAAGAATACACAAAAAACACTTACCAGGATGTTGGCCTGGATCGCCGACAACATCAGGCTCTCGTCATCAAACTTCTCGTGCTCCTCCATATCCCGTGGCAGAGCACAGGCCCTGGCAAGGGCCCCGATTACCTCGGCATTTCCCAGCAGTCGGTCTTCAACGCTCAGGGGTTTGCCGGGTTGTGTTTCCATTCTCGGCTTCCACGGTGCTGGGGCAGTTCGGGGCCCGGAGGCCGATCCGGACCTTTGCCCTGCCGAGATGAGAGGCTCGCACGTCGCCCCGACAGTCGACTTGCTAATTGGCGCATTCTGTTCGGCCGGCGCCCTCTTTTCCTTCGGCGCGCTCTTCTCGCCCCCCTTTTCGGCTGGAACTTTAACTCCAGGGGCGTGAGCGGGATCAGCCTTCGAACTCTTCTCCCTCGCCTTGGACTTCTTCCTGGGCGGGGACCCCTCCTTCGAGCGGTCCGGCGAGCGTCGCCGGGCTCCTCCGCTCGGAGCGGGGGCAGGAGCAGAGGGAGCACCAGCGCCCACCGGACCCGAAGCAGCAAGAGTACCGGCAGGCGATGGAGCCCCAGAAGACGACGACCTCTGCCTAAACTTGGAGGCCAGGTCCTTGACAACGAGCTCCTTTGAGCTTCCCTCCATGTCCTCTCGATCAGAGAGATAAGCTTCCACTATCTGCGACAAGTCCGGCAGCTCCGGATCAGAAGTAGACACCTCGGCACCAGACGCAGTTCGGTCGACAGCAGGATCGGTCAAGGGGACCCCGCTGAACACCGCAACTGATACGGTCGGACGGTCTGGGTGTGTCTCGTCCACCTCAGGTACTCCAGTCCTGTGGTAGTGGCCGCGATACCTCGGCGTGTACCCAAGCAGCTTCCAAGCTGACCTGGTCTCGTGCCCCTTGTACCGTTCGACCTTGTTGATGTCGTCGGTATTCCTCCTCCAACCTTCGCTAGCAGCTCGGCGTCGCCTTGCACCCGCCTCTGCTCAATAGGCAAAGAAGAGTATCAGTTCGGCATCAATGAGGTAAGCAAAGCAAAAAGGAGAAAAGCAGTGATGATTACTTGGGACTTCCCCAGGACGACGTGGGACCGCCAGCCTCCTGCTTTCGCCATCGCCGAACTCCCAGTCCCCCGACACACAGAAGACGGACTCCTCGGCATTCTTATTTGAATCCTCCAAGGCCAAGACGAAGCCCCTTCTCTGCGGCTTCACCCGGAGATAATATTTCCCCTCCCCTGCCTTGCAGATATCGTAGGTATCCTCGATATCGTGGACACCTAGGTCGGTCCCCAGAATCTCATTCAGCTTCGCCGTGCCCATGATGACCTTATAGCCATTTGGCATCAGCTGGCACGGGGTAAGAGACCAGGTACTAAGGCAAGCTCTAAGCAGAGGGTGCAGGGGGAATCTGACCCCGCCCTCGATCACAGAGATCAGAGGGAACGGCATCCAGCCGCCGGACCAGCGCATCGTGGCATAGTCAACGGAGTCTGCCGGCTTGAGCAGGACTCGCTCCGGAATATCGAAGGCAGCCCTAAATCTGGCTATGCCCTCCTCAGTATCTAAACTGAATCTAGGGGTGCCCATGTCTAGAAGGGGTGACGACGAAGAAAAACCCTAGAAATCGAAAAACCCCAAGAAGAACCAGACGGAAGAACAAAGCAACTTACAGGGACAGAGGCAGATCAAAAACAGATCCGGGCGCGTTCTACGGTCGTCCTCCTCGAACAGATTTCAGGCACCAGAGCAGAAATCGAAAGTAAAGGCGAAGGCGAAAGGAATCAGAAGCCAGAAAAGGAAGGGGACGACCCTATTTGTAGAAGGGGAACCCTCATTTGGGTACCGCCTCCGAAGTCGAAGAGACACTTCAAAGCCCGTGCCCGTCCCATCAATGAGACAACGCAATCGGCGCAGAAGCTACGCGTGTAGCCGTCAACTCGGTTCCCAAGACGAACATGGCAGAGCATTTATTGCTTCAAAGAGTCGGAGCGACACCAAGCAATGATCGCTGTATCCCCAGATAGTTTTTCTAGCCTTCAACCCCTAAAAGCTACGGCGCTTAAGAGGTCAAAGGCTAGGGGGCAATTGTGTGGGGAGATTTCCAGAACCACAGGATTACGCTAATCACAGCCATCAGATGAGACTAAGCACTCTCACGTGCCATCCGCGTGCCATCTACATGGCACCAGGCTCACCCCGGCTACCAGGACAGGAGGTCCGGCCGAAGTCATGCAGCTCCGGGCCTTTAGCGCCGAACTGGCCCGCCCAGGCGTCATCTCGGCAGGGAGCTCCACCTCGGCTAGGCCACCCCGGATGCCATCTCGGCAGAAAGCTCCACCTCGGCTGAAGAAGCCGGGATGAAAGCCGAAACCAGAAAGAGTCTCCACTCACGCCCCTCATCCTCCACGTCACCAGGCACGTGGAGGGATAAAGGCACGAGCTAGTGGGACAGACACGACATCCAGTGGCTGAGGCCACATCAGGGCAAGGCCCGAGGGCAGATCCCACGATCCCCTATCGCCAAAGGCGTTCAACACGATCTGGCACATTAAATGCGACGTGGGCTGACCCGACGCGCATTTATGACAACGTGGGCTGGTCATGGCTTCCCAGTCGATTAATGAGACCCCACCACGACATCTCCCAAAGAGACACGTCCCAAACTCTATAAATAGAGACTCAAACCACCATTAAAGGTACGCACAATTTCATACACAGAGCCGTTACTCTGTCTCAAACTATCTCCCTCTCCTTCCATTGTTCCAGTTCCCACACTGACTTTGGCATCGGAGAGCCTTGCGCCGCCCAGGCCAGGGTCCTTTGATCGTTTTCTCTTCTCTTTCAGGCTTTCGGACGGTATCCAGTCATTCCCAGTCATCATCATCATCGGATAAGTCCTCTAAGGCACCTTCTCATTGTGGGTCATTATTTTCTGCACCTACAACTACTATTTGTGTTTTCAACATTTACATTTCAAGATTGGTATTACGTAACAGGATCACCAATTATCAATTTGAGCTCCTCCAGTCGCACTATGCATTGGCTACACTATCCATAACATGAAATTTCATTTTTATATTAACATTTTTGTACAAATGATTAAATTTCTTCTTCAGAATCCGAACATTTTTAAATTAATGAACTTACCATTGTTTATATTCTTCTTATAAGCAAGGAAACTAATACAACTACAAGAAACAATGGACTTCATAGTCCATACAGTAGGATATGCTAAACTTGTACTATGAAAGTATTAGTGCAGTATCAACTATTAAGTACCAGCACAATTATTGCACCAGTCCCACATGGGTATGCTAAGCATATGTATCTGGGTATTATAGATTAAAACCAGTCAAGTAGAATGGCCCATCAAGTATACGCCATTCATTTCTCCTTTTCCTATGTTCCTCTATGAATTTGAATGTATATTGTTGGAAATGAGTGTTCATTTGTCAAATTTTTAGGATCATTTGTAGGCATGAATTACTTTGCTTGTGGCCTATTCAAGTAGAGGTGTATGGTATACCCCATGTACAGTCCTATCTGAGAACTTCAGTTCTTCAGGATTGCGTGGTTTCTTTGTCATATGGATTTCTTCTAACTTAAAGCCTCTGGCATATGTGATGATGTTATGGTTTCTCTGATGAGTAGTCCTAAATCCTAATGCAGTATTCATGGCCTCATACGGGGTGAAAATATGGAACTCGGTCGTGATTCTGATACTGGTGGTCAGGTAGCTTTTTTCTCACGAAGCTCTTTCTTTCGAACTGCCTGTTGATAGGTTGTTTTTCTATATTTCTACTGCCATCTTCTTCATAATTTCCAGGTCATTATGGAGGCTTTTTTTTTTTTAATTAGGTCAAGTACGTTGTAGAACTTGCAAGGGCATTAGGTGCAATGCCAGGAGTTTATCGGGTTGATTTACTAACAAGACAAATATCAGCACCGGAAGTAGATTGGAGTTATGGTGAGCCAACAGAGATGTTGACACCAAGAAGTTCAGAAAATTTCATGCATGAAACAGGGGAGAGCAGTGGCGCATATATAGTTCGTATACCATTTGGACCTAAAGAAAAATATATTCCAAAGGAACTCCTTTGGCCTCACATTCAAGAATTTGTTGATGGTGCCCTTAACCACATCATTCAGATGTCCAAAGTATTAGGGGAACAAGTCGGTGGCGGACAACCAGTCTGGCCAGTTGCCATTCATGGACATTATGCAGATGCGGGTGACTCAGCTGCTTTACTGTCGGGGGCATTGAATGTTCCAATGCTTTTCACGGGTCATTCTCTGGGCAGAGATAAATTAGAACAACTTCTAAAGCAAGGGCGCCAATCAAGGGAAGAGATAAATGCCACATACAAATAATGCGTAGGATAGAAGCTGAAGAGCTTTCTCTTGATACCTCTGAAATAGTTGTTACAAGCACCCGTCAGGAGATAGAGCAGCAGTGGCAGTTATATGATGGCTTTGATGTGATAATTGAGAGGAAGCTACGAGTAAGAATCAAGCGTAATGTGAACTGTCATGGACGCTTCATGCCTCGTATGGTTGTAAGTATAAGTATCATTCATAGAACTATGTGTGGGATCTGTGGTCTTTTTATTTATTTTTATTTAGTTTTATTTAACTTACATATTCATATACTCCTAAGCCTGTTATGGTGAAGGGTAGCAATACCTCCATTATAAATTGGGCCTGACAGTTGGGCACAAACCCAATCCTCACCTTTTGCAGTTGTAATTGGGCTTGGTAGAAGTCTTGTCAAACAAGGGCATGATCTTGGTTTGAGATGGCTGAACCTAGAAGCCTGACGGCTGGCCTGATTCATGTTCCATAGTCGTGGCTATGCTTGTTTGGTCTTCAGGCAGTCGGTTAACCTGACTGCAGGATTGGTGCCTTTATGTGTTGAGTGCATAAATTTTAGAGTGAGTAAGAAAATAACTATTATCATCCAGAAAACAAAATTAGAAATTGACTTTTATGTTTATAATATTGCACAGGTAATTCCTCCTGGAATGGAATTTAATCATATTGTTCCACATGATGCTGATGTGGATGGTGATGCAGAAGGGAGTGAAGAAAATAACCCTGCTACTCCAGATCCTCCTATTTGGTCTGAGGTTTAATACTTTTTTGAACTCATACTTAAATCCATTCCCTTTTACTTTCATATTGAACTAACAAGATACATATTTTAGCTGCGTAAGAACTTTTTCAAATTGTTTCCCTTGTCAATTGTACACCATTCTGCTTATTGTATTTTTCTTTTTTAATCTTTATTTTTAATTTGGTGCTTGGATGTTGATAGATAATGCGATTCTTTACCAATTCTCGGAAGCCTATGATTCTTGCACTTGCAAGGCCAGACCCGAAAAAGAACATTACAACTCTAGTCAAAGCTTTTGGAGAATGTCGTCCATTAAGAGAGCTTGCTAATCTTGTAGGTCTAAATTTCTCACTGCTGCCATATTATTCATGTCGCCTTAAATTCCATTCTTACATTTTGTCAATGTATGGATTGTGATTGCAAAGTGAAACCTTGATAGTATTTTGTCTTAGCCTGTTTCTTGAAAGATTCTGACACTTTCTGATGCTGCAGACATTAGTAATGGGCAACCGTGATGTTATTGATGAAATGTCAGGCACAAATGCTTCAGTTCTTACCACAATACTTAAACTGATCGACAAATATGATCTGTATGGCCAAGTGGCATATCCAAAGCACCACAAGCAGTCTGATGTTCCTGACATCTATCGCCTTGCAGCAAAGACAAAGGTAATCCTTATATTATCAGCCTCAGCTAGTCTGGGAATCCAGCACGCTTAACTCGTACTTTAAATGGTTATCATTTTGATGCTAATTGATAGCTTTGTTCAGTGTGTGCTAATTTTGCTCTTCATAGCAGTTCTTTTGAAATTTCCATTTTTTTTTTTTTGCCAGATTGGGTGAGTGGTATAGCACTTATGGGACAATCTATCTGCCCAGGGATCGATCCCTGGGCAGCTGTGTGAGAGGAGACACCCTTACCACTGGGGTGTCTCCTGTTTCTCGAAATTTCCATTTTAATGGATTGCTGTTTGTGCATCATTCTAAAGTTTTCCTCCACGTCAAACATTGCAAGTCGCATCGTAACACTTCAATACGGAGTTTGGGAATTTTTTTTTTCAACTGAGGGTTTAGTATTTCTATCTTTGACCTATGAGGTTGGTATATCATGTACAATGTGTCTTTATGGTCACTCACATTTTCTTTTTCTTTAAAATATGGCTATGTAATTAATCTACCACATGGTATTAGAGCGTCAATTTAGCACTTCCTACATTTAGAGAACATAATTGATTACATGTTAGTACTCCAACAATAAATCCTTTGGGAATTTCATGTTTTCTTTTCAACCTGAGTCTGTAATTCTGTCTTTGATCTATTAGTTTGGTATAAAATACAAAATATGTCTGTTAATTCACATTTTTCTCCTTAACATAAGGCTATGTATTCAATCAATCACATGGTATTATAGAACCTATTTATCAATCCCTATAATGAGGAAACATAATTGGTCCATTGGTTGAGCTTTTCTTTAATAAACGCTAGTCTAGATCAAATCCAGTTTAATGTACTTATCCCGATAATGGCGCAGATCTCTCTGAACCTGAACATGACTAACTCATCTGTTTACTTTTAGTTTTAGATCTGTCCATAATTTTTTTCTGGATCTTTGTGCAAATCAATATTGATATTCATGTGAATCAAGGCTTCAGATTCCAATTGATGCTCTACCAGTTCTTTTAGTGTAAAGTCTATCAACAAAATATCCTGTACATTTTGCAAATATTCCTATTATAAGTATAAAAGACTAGGTTCCATTCTTGGTTCTCATTTTCTCACACTGGAGTAGCTCCAAAATTCTGATTGTTGCTCTTCGTTTATGAACTCTGTAATTTCTGAGTTTTTGGTGCACTATTGCTGATGGTATAGGCAATACTTAATTTATCATGAAAAGCAGAAAAATAAATGGGGAGAGAATAATGTCTCTTTACCATTGAAAAAAGAAGTGGTTCTTGTACTTATACTTTATACATTTTTAGCATACTTGGCAATAATGTTTGTGTCCTAACCTTCACTTTTACAGGGTGTTTTCATCAATCCAGCTTTCATCGAACCATTTGGCCTGACTTTGATAGAGGTGCTTGTATTTTGTTTTTTTATTAATCTGTGGTGTTTATCTTTTCTCAGTTAGTATTTACATACGTCATCTCTTTTGATAAACAGGCTGCAGCTTATGGTTTACCTATTGTTGCTACAAAAAATGGAGGTCCTGTTGATATACATCGGGTTAGATTAAGACAATGGTTAACACTATTTTGATTATTTTTTCATAGTTTTTCAAATACTTATTTTAAATTTTTTGACAGGTTCTTGATAATGGCCTCCTTGTTGATCCCCATGACCAGCAATCTATTGCTGAGGCTCTTTTGAAGCTTGTTGCTGATAAGCAACTTTGGGCAAGATGCCGGCTGAATGGGTTGAAAAATATCCACCTTTTCTCATGGCCGGAACATTGCAGGACATATTTATCTCGTATAGCCAGCTGTAGACCAAGACATCCTCAATGGAAAGGAAGTGATGATGGAAATGAAAATTCAGAATCAGATTCACCGAGTGATTCTTTGAGGGATATTCAGGATATTTCTTTGAACTTAAAGATTTCACTGGATGGTGAAAAAGGTGAAGAGGGTGGAACCACTGATAATGCTGAAGATTTGGGGAATGACATTGCTGATGGCAAGAATAAGTTGGAAAATGCTGTTTTGTCATTGTCAAAGGGTGTTCTAAGAAATGCTCATAAGGTTGGGTCCAGTGAGAAAGTTTACCAGAGCAACGTTTCGAGTAAATTCCAAATGTTGAGAAGGAGAAACCACATTTTTGTCATTGCTGTTGACAGTGACTCCAATGAAGATCTTCTTGAAGTTATTCAGAATATTTTTGATGCTACACACACAGATCGGATTTCTGGCTCTATGGGTTTTATACTGTCAACATCATTAACAATATCTGAGATACACTTTCTTCTAGTTTCTGCGGGAATGAGTGTTTTTGATTTTGATGCTTTTATATGCAATAGCGGCAGTGAAGTCTATTATCCATCTTCGAATTCTGATGTCATGTTTGCTGATTCGAAGTTGCCCTTTGTAGTTGATGGAGATTACCGTTCTCAGATTGAATACCGTTGGGGTGGTGAATCATTAAGGACGACTTTGGTTCGTTGGGCAGCTTCTATTGTGGACAAGCAGGGAGAAAATGAACAAATTGTTCACGAAGAACAAGAACGGTCGACAGACTACTGCTATGCATTTGAAGTGAAAAACCCAGAATTGGTAATTCTATATCCCTAGTCCCTACTATTAGAAAATAAAAAAAATTGAAATCAATTTTGCGAAAGCTTGTTATTGTGTTAATTAACCACCCGCTGGTATTTTGAGCATAATTTGTTCTGGATGGTTCTTTTAATTAGAAAATTGAGGAATGCCTCCTTGGTTGCATATATTATCATCCTATTTGCAGAATGCATATATACCTACTTAAGACTAAAAGTATATTCCTTTGAGAAAAAAGATTATTAATCTTTCTTTTAATTTTTATAGGTTCCTCCTGTTAAGGACCTTCGGAAGAAGATGAGAATTCAGGCTTTACGCTGTCATGTGATTTATTGTCAAAATGGTTCAAAGCTGCATTTTATTCCGGTTCTGGCTTCTAGATCCCAAGCTCTCAGGTAATACGCCTTCCTACAGTTTTCTTATCTATTTTTATTGGAAAAAAAAAAAATACTTGGAGAGGAATTATTGGATCTTGCTATACAACAGGGACTTACCATGGTGCAATTGGTGCAATAATGAAACAATAGGCGCTGAGAATTGACTTTATCAATAGGTCCCAAGGAAGATAAGGGTACTTATTTCATACGATTGTGGCCCATGATTTGGTGGTGTACATCATTAGTTTATGCCTCTTAAGGTGCATAAGAGATTGTAGCCATCCATCTGGCCATGTACTTTTTTTTAGATTGTCGCCACGTTTCTCCTTCACTGCTGATTTCTATGCAAGTTATTAAAGGTCATGATCCTTCAGTCTGGGAAACTTTAGGAGGATAGCCCTTATCAATGTGATACCATAAGATCAACATTTGGATTCCCCGAGCCATGGCCCTTATTGAGTCAATTAGGAACATCAGGATGCTACCGAAGACTTGATAAATCAGGACTTGGCAGTCATTTTCAGTTTGATCCGCAATAGTACAGATGTCAAGGGGCAAGACTAGGTAAAATGAGCGTTTTTCAATAGGGAAAACCCAACAAATCGGTCTGACCAGTTCTAAATTCCCTTTGATACCCCACTACGTAGTCATTGTGTATCAATGGTTATGATATGTGTTTTCTGGACATGGTATCATATGTATTGATGATGGGTCTGTGTATTGTATGGCGAGACTGCAAGCCTTTTCTGGGTTATTTCTCTTGGGTATTAATTAGTAACTATAAATTTTTTACTTGTTTAAATTAATTAATAAAAAATAAAATATAAAGTTTTTATTTTATATATATCTATGTATTTAATGGGAAATGTTCTTGTACATCCTTACGGTGCATCTTTATAGTGAGAAAGTCCAGTGGGCCCACCTTATGACCATTTGAACCCTTCACATACATGGGATCCCCCCTTGATGATCATTGGACTCCGGGGTTTGCACCCATCGAATGGATTGGACCGTTGGATTGAGGGTCTATTTTTTTTCTTTAATATAAAGCTGTTAAACTCGTGGGCCATGGATCAAGGGGCTAGAGGCATGAGATTGGCCCCATTTTTTATATCGGGGTCAATCAAAAGGGGATCTTTTCATTCCCTCATGTCCCATGATCTGTGGGGCCCTAGGTAGCCTAGCAGCCTGTGTGCACAGAGATGTGCAGGAATATTACCCATATTTAATATATCTATTTGCTAAAAAAAAGTGAACCCATTTATGTTTTCATGATACTTGTATGTTTGTTTATAGCCATGGACTGGACGTAGACTGAGACTGGCCTGACTAGAAAAATATCATCTCTGTGTTTTTGTTTTTAGTTGTCAGTTTCACGTCAAGGGCCTAAAATATGGAAGGCCTAAATACTATGATAATAGGTCCGATTATTATTTGATTATTATAACAGTACTTTACTACGGAAGTTTGTTTTTTATTATATGTTAATTTAGGTTCAAAATATGGATTAGAAAAATGAAGGTGTTTGGGTCTGGATATGGATACTAGGACTCAAACCCACACCCAATTATATAAGTTTGGGTTATGGATCAAAAGTCAAATATAATCAGGTGTGCATTTGGGTCGGACTGGGCTCCAACCCAACCCCTTTTACAGTCCTAATTGTTTCTTTACATTGTTGGAGTAATAAGGTGTACATTGTTTCTTTATTTCCAGGTATTTATATGTTAGGTGGGGAGTAGATCTGTCAAGTATGGTTGTGCTTGTTGGTGAGAGTGGTGACACGGATTATGAATTGTTGTTTGGAGGGGTGCACAAAACTGTGATATTGAGTGGCATTTGCAAAGGCACCCAGAGGAGTCTTCATGCTAGCAGAACCTATCCTCTAGAAGACGTTGTGCCTTTCGACAGCCCTAACATTGTTCGAACCACTGAAGGATATGACAGCAATGACATACGGTTGGCATTGGGGAAACTAGGCATTATCGGGGGCTAGTGGAGAAAGTCCTCTTTTAATTTGTCTGCAGTCTTGAATGAACATCTTTCAGTTATTGCTCTGCTTTTGTGAAAGCTTTCCTGATGCTGATTTCTCTCAATCTGGCTTTTAGAAGTGTTTCTATGCTTTTTGCTGGTCTGGGTCATATCATTATCTTATACCCTACATCAAAGTTTCAGCGGATGCCTTCAGAGAATATGGAAAACTACAAGTCTGGATGCCCTTTCTTCTCTCTATATTTAAGTGGACTCCCTATCTATGGTACCCTGATAGTTCAAAATAGGCAATCGTATTCGTGTCTGTATAATTTTCATCTCAAATCATACTTTGGTGTAAAAACAGTGTCGCTGCCATGTACCTGAGTGGTGTGGTTGCGACATTTCAGCTACTACAAACTTGAAAAGCTTTTGGGGACCATGAATGTAAATTTCATCTTGGATGGGGACAGGGAAAATATGTTTTAATGATAAAGATATTCACTTGAATTTGTGTTTCAAGATATTGAACTCTTATAGTATATTGAGTCTCTTCCTTTACTTTTGTTTGCTGATTCATAGACTTTATCTCATGGCATACATATTGCACACTAGAGCAGAATTATCCTCTGTTGCTGTGGACATGATCATTTTAAGTGCAGACCCCATTATTGATTGATGATCTACACAATTAAACTTGATCAGTACTAATTGGAACTCATGCTTGTAAAAAGGAATGCAGTATTGATCCTGAGAATGCAATTTTTTTTTATAAATCTTTTTTTTATTTTTAAAGTTCATCTTCTAGTGTCTGCTATCTATCACACGGTGGAGCTCATTTTTGTCCAGTTGGATCAGGGAAACATGGTCCTACATAAAATTGATGGCGAAGATGCTCTGAATCGCCCCATGAGAAACTGCATGTTAACTTGATAGTAGGCTTTGTTTAAAGGCTTGATTGATGCTGATCCATTGTCCTAAAGATTATTCTAGTTGACTATGCTGAGTGGGTGAGGTCAGATTTAGTAGGTTGGGTTAACCCGTTAACCTATAGACACCTCCAGTCAACCAATCTGTTTGTTGAACCCTTTAATACCACTATCAAACCCACCTCTTATGGGGTGAGTCACCCATTTAACTTGATCTAATGCTATTTTGTAAGTTGCTAACCCAAAGGCCTTAATTCTTGGGTTTGAGTTTTGAGTCAGGTTTGGGCTGGTCCATACCTGGCTGAAGCATATTAATAGTTGAAAATATCAACTAGAACCAGAGTGACGTGGCGATCTCCGGTTGGTGTTCTGGAATGTCTACCCTACACCCTACCTTCTTGTGGGGCCCGTCCTGCCTAATACATTGCTGGTTGACATACAAGCATCTCTCTCATTTGTGCATCGTGTAATAAAATCTATTGGGAGCCATGCTTTCTGGAGTTACTTTCCTTTCATGATTGTGATACATTGTGGTTTTTCTTTCTTCCCTCATGTACTAGCCTTGCATGTCACTTTCAACAAATTTATAACTTGTGATTACCCCTTGAATGTTAAGAGACAGATGCTTTTCTTAAGAAAAGAAATAGAAGCCGTTGGACTATTGGAGAGCAATGCAGAGACGCTAGTGAAGATTGTTTAAGACGAACTGTTATTATATTTGCATTATTTACAGAATCAAATGAAACTATAATTGAGCACAAAATGGTTCATATCATGGACACTGTGATACTTTCTAGTGACTGACAATTGGCCCACCAATTCGAACCTGCAATTTGGGGTCCGGGTTAACATTTTTTTTTTTATCTCAAATGAGAAAATGGTCTGTACTGTTATTCAGAATCATGGACACTGTCATACTTTCTAGTGACTGACAATTGGCCCACCAATTCAACCTGCAATTTGGGGTCCGGGTTAACATTTTTTTTTATTTATCTCAAATGAGAAAATGGTCTGTACTGTTATTCAGAATCATGGACACTGTGATACTTTCTAGTGACTGACAATTGGCCCACCAATTCTTGGGGTCCGGGTTAACATTTTTTTTTTTTATCTCAAATGAGAAAATGGTCTGTACTATTATTCAATCTGTCAACTTGAAACCTGACTCGCTGCACTTGAGCTCACCAAACCCCAGGCGGATTTAGGGCATTTTGGGGAGCATCCATGCTGCGGAATCCTTTTGATTTTCCTCATTTGCATGGATTTTCCACGTTCGATAATGATCATAAAACTCGCCTAACGATTTCCATCTTTTGTGTTTTCAATTATTCGGGGAGGTCGTCGGATTCGTAAATCCACACATGCAAAAAAAAAGAAAAAAAAATGTGGATGAACGGTTCATTTGGGTGGTAACTTAGAGGTTATTGATTCTGTATTTGGAACCCCAATTCTTGCTTTGCACAATTAAGATCAAAACCGTTAATCATGTTTAAAATGCCCTAAATGGCCATGAGGTCAAATCCCAGCCGTTGAATCCTCATAGAACTTGATATATTTGAGAAAGAGCACAGACTGGTGGATCACAATTTCTAGACTTCTATGGGCCCTTTTTTTAAAATATGAATCGTTATTACTCTTCATAAGGTCAAAAACAACTTTTACAGAGTGATTCAGCATGGATCATTAGAAAATAGCTAAAAACTCTATATTGGTACAAAAATTGGGATGATTTTACTGTCCCTTTTTTCCCAATTCTCTGCTTTTCATGGGTCCCAAAATCACGTTTCGAGTCGTGCATCATTTCTAAAAGGCCAAACAAGGCTACGGGGTCAAATTTCAGCCGTTGACCTGTCATGAATTTTAAGATACTTGCGAATAAGTCCAGACTCTAAAATATCAAATTTTATTCCCGTGGGCTACACTCCAGAATGCCTAAAACGGCTTTGGGGTGAAACCTCAAGCCTTCAGTAGGGTTCACGTGACTCTTTCTAACTTCCACTTAGAGCTCTGGTTGACATTTCCAACCAGGTTGCATATGGGTCAACCTCCTAGTTTGAGGTCGGATCTTTTAATAGAAGCAGTTCTGTGTTGAGATGGGCCCACATGCTAACACAGGTCAGTTTTACATTTTTACACTTTATGGTGGCAGTTCTGATCAAATGGTCCATCAGGTATATAACCAAGGATAAAAGCCATCCATACCTTGGGCTGATGAACAGCCAGGATTCAGCCAGGGTCTGACAGTAAGAACAACCCAAGTAGCACTGCAATTTGGGCCAGGCAAATTCAAAACCAGCTACACGACCTGATAAGATGGAAACTGGAAAGTTAGATTTGGGTTGGGCTTGTTCAGGTTTAGGTCGGTCTCAGATGGGCTCCAGCCCTTACACAAGTGTGAACACTAAAACCAACTTATTAATAACAAGTACAAGTCAATGTCTTATGTTGGGCCATCAGTTAATTATAGTCACCTATAAGTCTCTTTTACAGATTATAATTAATGAACACCGCTCAGCTTCCCAACTGACCAATAGAGACAACCATATCTCCCACAAGGCACTCCATCTCCACCCTACCTCATCAATCCTTGGGTCAAAAACTCAAAATACAGCATGAAGAAGGTGGCCTACTTCACCATCTTTACTTTGATTATTGGGAGGAAATGCTAAATTCATTGTTTCTCTGCTTGTAAGGTGTGGATATATATGACTCTGGTTCCATGCAATTTCTAGTCATGGGATTTTTTTATAAGATTGTTGTGATGATATTGAAAAATGTAGTCAAAGGTGAGAAAAACTAATTATGAATAAGAAATCATTTGAACTCTGGGACTTAACAAATGGGTAAAGTTTTGGCAAAAATATCTTTACATGATTTGCAAGATTTATGGACCATCCATTTCACATCACAAAGCCACAAAACCATATTTAAAGGGATGGATGGTGATTAAGAATCTGGGGTAAGCGTTAATCTGTTTCTATTGTATTTGACTAATTTGGCATCTCATCGATAATGATCATGAACTGTCTCTTTTTTTTCTTTCAGCAGAAGACATTTTCAGGTTTTACAATTATCTTCTTTTAGGGGTGCATTTTAACCTTGAGTTGGAGCATACGTAAAGCATGCTTCCTCATGAGTAAAAGCAAGACTGCAAGAGGGTTTATACCTTGATAAAGGAAAAAAAATTAAAATTGAAGTGATATCTGACCCTCTTAAGGCTTTCACTCAAAGCTTGAGATAAGTGAAACTCCATAGTGTAGCCCATCTATTAGAGATTTAATCCGCTCAAAGATAATGTCCTCGATCTTGTATGCTATGTGGCCAAATTTATTCTAGTTTCCAATTGTAATGTCTAGGATATATAAGACACATTATAAAATAGAGATTTCGACCGACGGTTGCTCTAAGACCTAGCATTTGCTTGTCAATAGTTAAAGCTTAAAAACTTCTCACAGAGCTATCAGTGCGATATCCTAGGCCTGCGTGAGATATTGCAATATGCAATATTCTACATCTCTTAGGATAGCAATATGGTCAAAACCACTGTAAAATATCAAAAACTTCATGTGTCTATTGTTGGAGTAAAATCTTATGCGGAAACCCGCAATCTATTTAGGTAAAATTTGACTATATCCCACCATGGATTTCTGCTTGTCTCACTAATCCAAAGCTTCTTAAAACCAATTAAGCAAAAAAGGTCAAAATGGACATGGGTCTATGCAAGTATGCAAGTATGCATAAAACCAGTAAATATTGTAGATTGATCTTTTCTTTTCTGTGTTACACCACACAGTGCCATGTGCATTCCCTCGGATCTTCTCACCCCACGTAAGAGAGAGAAGGGAGGGTGGCGCCGAATATGCTATAAATGCAGCAGTTGGGTTATTGCTGATGCACCTACACTGCACTAAATGACCGGCGAAACGCAACCACAACACTTCACCCAATCCCATAAACCATTCAAGAACACATTTTTCCAAAAACAGAAGAAAACCCAATTCATAGTTCCTCTCCTCCATTCTCCCATCTTCCTCCTTTTCTCTGTTGTCTCCTCCACTGGGTCTTGTTATATGGACCATGTGTACCAGCAAAACTACTAGCGTTTCAAACAGGAAGGGAAGGAAGATGACCATAGATTTCCACACAAAGGATTCCAAAGAAACTGAGAAAAAGAAGAAGATGAAATGCCGCCTTATCTCTTACATGGACTTGCCAGAGTACATGAAAGACAACGAGTACATATTGCAGTATTACAGGGCAGAATGGCCTCTAAAAGAAGCCTTCTTGAGCTTGTTTCGATGGCACAATGAGACTCTTAATATATGGACGTAAGATGATTTGATACTTTGAATTCCTCCTTGTTCTTGTTTTGATATGAAACTCTTGGTCTAATTTGAGAAGTTTGATTTTCTTCATTTTCTTTCTTTCTACCTTTCTTCCTTTTTGTAGGCATTTGATTGGGTTTTTGTTGTTCTTGGCGTTGACTATTGTGAATTTGGACGGGGTGCCTAGACTGGGAGATCTTTTTAGCAAATTTACAAGGTTTGTTATACATGATCCATTTGGTTTGAGAAAACCCAAGCTATGAAAAGTGATATTTCCTTCAAAAATTGTGTTTTTTTAATTTGAAAATGAAGATGAACAAAATTTTGATTAAGAAATTTTGGGTTTGTTTATGTAAATGCATATCTTTTAGAGGAAAGCTCATTTCTCAGGTTTTGGTTTTCTCAGCTTCATTTCTCCACAACTTTAGATTAATCTCTCTCATCTCTCTCTCTCTCTCTCTCTCTCTCTCTCTCTCTCTCTAAAGGACAATTTTCTATAACCTAGTGAAAAACTGGAAAAACAATGAGAAAGTTGAAGGGTTTTTTTTTTTTTTTTTTTTTTTTTTTTTTTTTTTTTTTTTTTATCTCAACAAACAACAGTCCTCCTGGAGTTTTTGCCTTTTTCCTCTGATATTTTCTATTTATCTTCTGAATAACTGAGTTGTGCATGAATTATTATTGAATAATATATAAATGAAGAATGGTATATGAATTACTTTAAGATCCCATTTAGATGTAGAGAAAATGTAGGGATGAGGAAAGTCGGAAGGAGAATTTTTTTCCTGGGTGGGCTACTATGTAAAATTTTTTTCTTATGGGAGCACTATGTAAAAAATAAAAAGGATTTATAAAAGTTTGGGGTCATGTTACTAATTTTTGTAAGAAGTAGGAGAAAAGACTTTCTACTTTAGCAGTGGAGAAAGCACCCTTTTTTTTCTAGTAAAATTAAAACTTTTCAATAAAAATTAACAACTTGAGAACTTCATGATTAAAAAAACCTCAATATCATTATTTTGGGTGTTTTTTTTGGTCTTTGACTCATAAAATTCAGGTTTTTTTGGTTATTTTTTTATTCTTCACCTACCAATGAATATTGCAATGTGAAAACACTCTGTTTGGCCACCTACATTTCCTGAAACCTATTTTTCTTGTTGGAGCAAAGAATTAGAAATGAGAAAATAATCCATAAGGGTTAAAACTTAAATGATCCTAAATTAGGCACTAAAACGTAAAAATCATCCAAACATCTTGATTCTTTTTTATATTTTTGACAAGTAAATTATATTTTCATGAAAATTTAGTTACCAAATGCAGCCTAAGTTAGTATTTGAATATATCATGTTGTAACATTTGGCAGTAACCATTAGGAAATCTCTCTGTTCTTGTTGGCATGCCCTGTGAGCATACTGCTTGTGGGTGTAGTCTGTAAATTGTAAGATACTCTCTATGGAGATATCTTTTGTTTTCCCTTGGATTGAGGCATTCTACTGCTGGGATTCCGGGTAGTTGGTTATTTTAAGATTTTCAGTTCTTTGGGACTAAAACTGGCTTATGACCTTTTGCTCCTCTACTTTATTTTTTGGAATACTTTTTGATAGATTGAATGTATTTGGCTTTTATCTCTTGGCTCATGGAACACTAGAAATCTAGCATTTTTTAATCTTCCATACAAATAACCCTATATAATGTTATATTAAATCATTGAGAATTTTTTAGAGCAAATGAGTCTTTTTAAAAAGGAAAAAAACATTTTTTTTTGACCCATATGACTTAAAACATTCCAATACCAGCCGTCCATGAATTGATACTTTGATACCCATTCATCAGTTTTTCTCAATAGCTTATCTAAGGGCTGATAACATTAGGGCCTAAATCAAGGAATAAGACAAATTGATTGGGACTATCTCTGCATATAGAGACTGATTATTAACTCATTGGCTAAGCAAGGGATTATGAGGAGAGTTTCCTTGTCCGATTCTACTTTGTTCTCTTTTGGGGTGGTGCCTTTTTTGTGTTTTTTCTTTTGTTGTTGCCTAATTTGTAATCTCTTGTTTTTTTTTTAATAAAATTATTTTTTTTATCGATAAAAAACCAATTATTAGCCCTCACTTTTTAAAATCTTTGTGTAATAAGTTCACGTATATTAAATTCAACTTGCTCATACCATATGCCTCCCTTCTGAATTGAAACTCATCCAAAATTTACTCCAATTGGAGTATGCTCCGCCAATGAATTGGCTACATTTAAAAGCACAACTTATTTTGTTGGATTTTATCATGCATTTTGTATGTGATCTCTCTCTCAGGAATGTTTTCACTCGGACTAAAATGAAATTTTATATGGTGTCTATATATTTACCAATATTCTATAGGACTGGGTTAGATTCATGAATATTAAACCCAATATACAGGATTTTAGATAAAGTGGAGTGTGCTCCACTTTCAAGAAGGTGAGAGATATCCAATGAATTCTATTTGCAAATTTTGATTTTGATTGTGAATTTATTACAGAATCCATCATTTTTAGTGGTGCAGCTTCCTAACTACTGAATTCTCATTGAAATCTGGATTCTTCTCTCTTTTAAGTTTCAAAGATAGAACTTTTTTCCTTTTTTCAATTTTGAAACCGAAGGTGGCTGTTTGGGTCATGAAATTAAAGGGAAATGGAAGGATGGATTTTCATGTAAATCGATAGAGAGCTCGTGCATTGAATTTCTATAGTTGCTAATGGAATCTGAAAATATGTAAATACATGGGTTTTGGGCCTAACAACCTTCCAACAATAAGTAGAAGTGGATGCGTCATTAGAAGTTATTTCCTATAATTTTCAAACAATCCCATCTATCCAAACTGAAAACAAATGTCCACGATTATAGCTCAGCTGGTTAGTGACATAGTGTGTTTCTGAGAAAGAGTACATGAGTTTTGAGTCCCCACTGTAGGAAAAAAACCTAAGTCAGATGGTTTTTGACTTTTCATGTTGACAAGCCAAGATGGTGATGGATAGGAAGAGTCAGGATATCTTGAGCCACACTAAACCATTCCACATTGATATCCACCAACTGAAAAATCATATAAGGAAAGTTTACTGGCATTGTACATCTGACATTAAAAACACCTTTCTTGCATATTGTGATCTTTGTCTGATTGGATTGGGGTTTAATTAAGTGTTTCTTGTTTGACATCTTCTGCAGATCATTCCCACTAACTTCAGATGCCAATGCTTCTCACATTTCAAGCAATTTTCTTTCGGTAAGTTATGATATTTTATTAATAAGGGTTAAGAAACCGTAGTATCCGGCACCTTAGCATAAATGTGGTTGGTGAGAAATTAAGTTGAGTCCGGATCACCTATCGCAATTGTTATATCTTTATCGTGAGTGGACTAATAACAGTCTGCCATATCATCCAAAAATTTAGGTGATTTGGGTAATTCGGACTCAATCAAGTTTTGTACACATGGGCTTATATTTTCATCTAGATTGTTGGTTAAGTGGGACCCGTTGTGTATATTAGAATCCCCAAGATGCAAGATTGGAAGATCTTAACCATAGATTAGTAGCTGATTATAAGATGGTTAAGAAGGGAATACAATTGAGGTCTAGAATCTAGAATAAAATTCTAATATCAAAGGGATTGGATTATCCCAAATGAGATGAAATTATAGAGACATTCATTCAAGTGCATCCACACTTTTAGAGAAGAAAGCTCAAATGGCTATCTCAAGTTTTCTTATTCTTTTTAATTTTAATATAATTTCGGTCTGGGGTGGACCATGGTTTGTCTGAATTTGGATTCTTATTTTATGAGATGGACCTGTTTTTGGATCTGATATGGGTCCTATATGTTAGATCCACATCTGACATAGAGAGGCAATCATATATCTGGACCCAAATTCAAATTCAGATCAGAACAAGATCCATTACTCTTACTGATTCAAATGAATGCTTCAATGGCTCAACCCAAATAATGATACCAGTATATGTTTGTTTGGGTTTTAGTCATGCCTTGATCCACATCCTCAGATCCAGATGTGTATCAAATCAATCCGGATTGGGATTGCTTTCTATGAGAACAAAAACTTCTTGAGGATTTTTTGTGTTTGCATGGGCTCCCGGAAAGGAGAGAGTTCTTATGGTTTTCGGGGCTCCACGGTTTTAAAACGAGCCATGTTGTTTTAAGACGGGGTTTGACTTATAAGCCCGGGGTTTTACGGGGTTTGAATATCGTGGTTGACACGCTATGCCTTGTGATTAAGGGTGCCGCCTGGACTGAGTTAAAAGTAGCGTTGTCATGCAGTCCTGCTCTGAATTTATACTATGCAATTTTAGTATCATGTCACACTAATTCTAGTAACAACAACAGAGAACACTGCAGGAATCAGCGAAGGTCATCGATTTGGAGACTACAATTTCACCCGACAACACTTCTCCAATGGCAGCCCGTTGGCCATTCTTCGTCTTCCTCGGCGGATCTATGTTCTGCCTCCTTTCTAGCAGCATCTGCCACCTCCTCGGCTGCCACTCGCACCGGTTAAGCCTCTTCTTGTTGCGAGTCGACTACGCAGGTATTGCAGTCATGATCGTCGCCTCCTTCTTCCCTCCTATCTACTACATCTTCCAATGCGAACCGCATTGGCAATTCATCTACCTCGCCCTGATCACCGCCATGGGCGTCTTCACCGTCTTCACTTTGCTCTCACCGCCGCTTTCATCGGGTGCATTTCGAGCATTTCGTGCAATGCTCTTCTCAGCAATGGGGTTCTCAGGCATTGTCCCGGCCATTCATGCATTGGTTTTGAACTGGAGCAATCCCCAGTGCTCCATCACATTAACATATGAGCTATTAATGGCCCTGTCCTATGTAACAGGGACCCTGTTTTATGTTAGTCGGATACCCGAAAAATGGAAACCGGGTTTATTTGATCTTGCCGGACATAGCCACCAGATATTCCATCTGTTTGTGATTGGCGGTGCACTGGCACACTATGCCGCGACTCTCATCTTTCTCGAGTGGCGCGACAGAGTAGGGTGCAACAAGGTTATTTAGATTATCGCTTCATTTAATTCTATTATTATGGTTTAAAATATCGGCCTATACGTAACATAGTGAATAGTTTGTGTGGTACCGCAAAATATGGTACAAAAGGATCGTATCAAACTGTTGCTGTATGTAGAATTCTTGATTCATTGTAAGCTGTGACATTGCATTGTTGTTATTAGAAGAATGAATAAGATTGTAAGTTGTGAAGTTGTTTGATTAAAAACAGTTAGAGTTGAATTGGAAAATTTGGGCTGTAATAGATGTTGCACATATGATAGCTTAGTAGCCATTTGTGCCCGTTTAATATTTGGGTCGGGCTTGGATTAAGTGGTTTAGCTTGTCCCGAACAAATAGAGCTTGCAATTAAGTGATTCGCTGAATAATTGGTAGAAAGCCCGGCCCAATTGATTCAATGGGAGGGCTCAGGCAAGACATGTTTCAGGAGGGTTGGGCCTAGGAGCTTACGACCCATATCAGGCTTGGCCTAATTTGATAGGAAGTGGGTCCTACAGTGTAGATCTTCTCACCTATATCATAAACAGCGTGGACCCAATACTGTAAGCAAATTGATTGTTTATTTCTATTGCAAAACCTACCATGTGGGAGATATTACTCATGTTTAGTAGGGCTGTCAGTGGGCCGGGCCAGGGACAGAAAACATGGATTCTGAATAGGCCGCCTCACTACTATGGTATCGTTAATTTCAAAACCCAAGCCCAAAACAGTTCGGGTCAAGCCAATGGACAGTCTAAATGCTATGTAGATAGTAAAACGGGTAGGGTCCACAGTGGAACCATGGCATATCTGGGCCTGGATCTTGTTTATACAGGATGGATTATCTGTCTTATATAGAATGGATCCAGTTTAGAACGCAACTTGGATCATATGTGTTGGATTCAGATCTGTAAGCAAGCCAGAAGAAAAAGTTCAATTTTAGAGGGTAAATTGAGTTTCCGATGTTTTCTTCCAAATGGGATGTGGGTTGTATGAAGGCTCAATGGAACAATTCCCTGCTAGTTTGATATTTCTACTTGTAAAGTCAAGTAGAGTAATGTAAAAAAGTCACTTATATTTTATTCATTCTCTCTCACACTTTTCCAACAAAAAGTCAAAAAACAACAACAATTACTCACTAAAAGAAAAAAAAAACTCCATTTTTCATACCAAAAGTCAACAATATTTTATCCCCAACAACTAAAAATAAAATACCATCATAACCCACTATATTTTTTATTCATACTTTTGATTTCATTTCACTCCACTTGATTTTAAAATTAAAGTGCCAAACTCGCCGGTTCTCCACTCCATTAACAGCTAACATCCCTTCCTCCCAATGGAATGTACAAAACTTTTTCAACTATATCCAGTCATTAATATTCTTTGAGTTTTTTAAACCATCTACTTCGAAACCCTTTAGCTAACTGTTATATGCCTATCTAGAGATGGAAAGTGGTTGGGTTAGGACCTAATCAATGAGGTCAACTCATACTCGGCCTAAATCGAGGTGCACCAGCATGTAATGTGTCAATCTGGTACTTAATTAGTTCTATAATAAAATTCACTTTTCATGTAAGGGCCACCCCATGTAAGGACCTGATCCCAAAAACTCATATGATGTTGATTTTCTGGATCATAGGATTTTAATTACGAGCGGACCCTACACCTATTTGGTTACTTCTCATCACTAATCAATCATTGCATTTAAATGTTAATCATGTATCATTGTGCGGACTCAGCCTCTGACCTGTAAACGTACCCAGATATCATAAAAAAATTTGTGTTGCAACTATTATAGTGATAAAAGCCAGTTTATCACATAAAATAAATTTAAATCTAATTCAACTCTTCCACAAAATCATAGATACTAGTTCTAATTAACTTTATTTTTATACTTATTTTAATATTTAAAAAGTAATTTATTTTCTACAATATTTTTCTCATGTATTAAGAAAAAACCCCACAGATGTGAAAATCCGGACTATCCATTAATTTACAATCTGTAGCTATTGCACTTGACCTTGTTCTTGTGCACATACATACAATCTCTATGAGATGTCCCTCCTCTCTTTTACTGTCACGTCCAGCTCCAAAATAAGAATTGGGGAAAAATGTGAATAATAAAAGTCAAATTAAAACCCCTGTGTTTAATACAACACCAAGCTTCCAAAAGTGGACCCACATAACATCACAAACTGTGGTGAGTCCAAATAAAATTTCATTAAATACAACGAAAGCCTTATTTAATTGCTATTCAATATTCATAAATAAGATCCAACACGAAAACCAAATAAACATTAATAGTTAAAGTTACAGAATGAATAAAATAATTACGAAGAAATGTTTATAATTAAAGAAAGTTCATCTAAAGAATTGCTAAGATGATGTTCTCTCTCATGTAGGCTCAGACGGCTCCAAAACTGTCTCCGGCATCCCACTCGGGTTCATCAGTTGGCTCAAACGTTTGACACGTTTGATCCTCCTCCGTTCTCCTCTGTATAGTAGGGTTCGGTACCTATGCACCAAATATAGTAACGTAAATAGCAAGAACATGACCATAATTCGAAATTAAGATACGATATCAAAATGAGTAAAGACAAGTGTGATCAAATGAAGTAATGACAATGATATAACAAGAAAGAACGTATAACATAAATCCAAAAGGCACCGAAGGGAGCAATATATAATTCACACGGAGACAAGTGTTCCCGTTGTGGGTGGTCAACCCTATATAATCGGGAGAGCCCGTCCATAGCGTTGTTGGTCATAAACCGATCAAATTCAGGATAACCTGTTCACATTCAAAGTGGATTATAAGTGATTCGGACACATCGGTGATCAACCGTCCACATACGATCTGCAGTCGTTCATAAATGACCCACATAAAGGGAAACATATAAGCATAATAGACCAGATTAATCAAGCTCCGGCACAAGAGTCCTAAGTCAAAATGAAGTGCTGGCCAATCCATAATCCATATCATAATCAAATCCACATCCCATATCATAATCAAATCCACATCCCATATCATAATCAAATCACATACATAATTTGCCAAGCCACCTCATAGTCTATAACAAATAACAGGGTATGCATCTAAAGGAATACATAATCTAAACCAACATATGTATGCGAATACAAAGATCAAGACATAGTACGAATCAATCCTAAGGGTAGACATATATTCATATACCCATCAACACACAATAATAATGCTAGTAAGCTAAGAATGTTACATCTCTCAAAATTCACGGTGCATAGATCCAATGAAGGATTTTCAATAGAGATGTATTGACCTTTTCTTACTATAGTTCATTAAAATCATAACATGTATTTGAATCCTACGTCCATAAGATACTGTATGCCCAAAGACAGTTCTTATGTCAAGTTCAGGTAGATAATTTAAGATTATTAAATCCATATGAAGTCCCATACACGATACCATAAATCTCCAAACGAATCAGAGCCAAATCAGTGGAAAAGAATCACAAAAATGCCCAAGTGCACTGAACGTTCGAACGTACGAAGCCAACGTTCGAACGTTCAGGGTCTTGGGATTTTGGCTCAGACACGAGGGAAATCAGACGTTCGAACGTTCATGAGGCACGTTTGAACGTTTGATGCCTCGAGTTTTTGGCTTAGAGGCGAGCAGACTCGAACGTTCGAACGCACGAAGGGAATGTTCGACGTCTCTGTCATTTGGCTCAAACGATTCTGAACTCATGCGTTCAAACGTTCCAATGCAACGTTCGAACGTTTAACGTTCAGAATGTTGGTCGAGTCTGTACAGTCACAAAAATTAGGGTTTTTCCCTTTTTTTTCATCCATTTTCCTCCTTGTACCACCAGAGAGTACAATCCAACCAATAAAAAGAGAATGGAATCCACATTTCCATTACACAAACCACCAATTAACCAAAACATCAATTTAAAATCCTTAATCTATCATTATCATTTAGAAAATGGCAAATAAAGAAACCTATATGCATTAGATAGGAATCAAATACCAAATGACGCATTCAATAACAAATTATAATAATGTACTTACCTTAGATCCGAAGTTGAAGAAGAGTGCAATAGGTTTCCTAACAAAAAAACCCAATTCGAGATTACCGGGGCACTCGATCACAATCCTAACACCAATCTGACATAAGAGATGGGATAGAAATGCTCAGATGAACAGATCTATGGTATTCCTACCAAAACTTAACATTGAAAAGAATAGGAAGAAAACCTAAGAGTACAAATTTACTCCTAATGGTTTGTGGAGAGAGTTACCTGTGATAAGAAAGTTGAATCAAGAATGATGATATCCTCTGATCTTAATTCTGATGGCTGGATCCAAAAGTTGGAATGGCTGGGAAGTTGGAAGAGGAAGAAGATACGAAGAAGTTACGGGAGGAGTTGCAGAGATTAGCGGGGAGGGATAAGACGTGCGTTCGTTAAAAGAGGGATTATGTTAAGAAAATATTCTATGGGCTTAAGTCATTGGGTCGGTGTGAAACTGCGGGTCGAGTCATCTACCCATTAACCAACTCACCGATCCAAGATCTAATCTAACACGTGCCCCACTTAATCCTAACCACTTAAATAACTAAAATGCATTCAATTAAAATAATAATAATATCTAATTAAAATATAATAAATATATTAGGATGGGACCGAAATCTTACATTTACTCTCTTTACTTCGAATTCTTCTTCTTCTCTTCCTCCTCTCTAGTCTCTCCCTTATACCCACAACATTTCCATCTCTTCAATATCCTCGTTGCATCAACCCCACAAAACCACACTTTAATGAGCCATGAAATCCTATCACTCCCAAAAACTTCATCCATATCTGAAAACCTCACAAGTGGTCATCTACCACTCTTCAACACTCCCCCAGATACCAATATTTCTCATGCCATTACAAATAACAAAGTAAGTGAAAAAAACATCCATTTACTCATTTGGGTTGGTAGAAGAATATTGTTGGGTTTTCATGCGTTGTATTTCTTTTATTGTAGGAGAAGGTGATGGTCAAGAAACAGAGTAGTTTGGACAAAATTGAAGTGGGTCTTACAAGAGCTAGAGCTTCGATTCAGAAAACGATCGTTAGACGCAAGTCACGCAACTACACATCTTACAGGGAGGAGAGATTCGTCCCCAGAGGACCCATCTACAGGAATGCCTACGCCTTTCATCAATTAAGAGAGAAACTCACTCACTCACTACTGTTATATTATGCAGCCATGGTTCTCTTTATTTTTTACACTGGGCCATGAGTTCATCTGGTCCACTTGATTGATGGGCCCACAAATTATCAGGTGGGGTCCATTTACCCCACCAAGGGAGCTCGGGAGTTCCAGTGAATTGGTGATTTCAGTGGATTAATCACATCTTTTAGAATCTTGGATTATCCATTGAGATCGATAGACAATCAGATGAAATTAGGCCCATCTATAGTACAGGTGGCTGGTGGACTACCTAATTCAGGTACATATACAAATAATTACACGATTGATGACCAAACAGTTCAACATTTATCCACTTCATCTTCATGTATATGATTTTTGATGAGTGGGGCCCAACTTAATTTTATGGCTCTCAAGTCTCACCTGTTTTCACATAGCAGGCCGACAGAACGACTGGCACTGTCACTCCTCTGTCAGCCGAATTGGAAAAAAATTAAAGTCAAACCTAGGAGTTTTAATGATTAAGTAGTGAATTAAAGTCAATCCTCTGCTTTTGGTTTGAACTATAGAATGAGATTAGTTTGATTCAAAGGCTGATTAAATTGTTTGATAAACTTGTCCCAAAGGTTTGGATCATTATATGCAATGTCAAATGTAACACGTCAAATGATGAATAGAAGAGTTGTTTAGTATAGAAAACTACAAAACAATTATGTTTTTTATTCTCATCATCATCAGAAAATATGATATTAGATATGTTTTGCTTATTTATTTTGAATGAAAATTTGATATTAGATACTATAATATATAAAGCATAGTAGGCCATATAATATGGGCCATTGTAGCGTCTTTGACTTGAAGCATTGACCCAAACCTTTATATTAAATGATGTCCCAACCCACTTGGCTAGGATTTAGAAAAAATGACACTTGCCTTCTTCATAGAGGCAGAGCCATCATTTTCTTGTAGGGCAACGTCAAACAATGGTTGGTCGATAATGTTTTATCTTGATTGGCTTATTACTAGTTATTTATAAAAATAATTCTCTTTTAGTTATTTAAATAGTATTTAAAGAAGAAGATTTTAATTTGAAAATAACCCAACATTTTCAAGACGTACGTAATTCCTAAAAACTTCATTAGATATGAAAATATTATAGCTCACCTAATGAATCAAACCGCTCAAAATCATTCTTTTCTTGTTATTTAATCATGGAGAATTGGCTCTCACTCCAAGGAGAGTAGGACTCATGTTTGATTGATGACCTGTAAACCGTTCCACTAACAATTAATTATGAAAACTCATGGATTGGTTAGTTGTGATCATTTGATGGACCATAATGCCACATAAGTATGGATGGTTGAGAGGGCAAAATTAAGTCATTCATTAAGTCATGATAAAGTGATCGATGAATGGGCTAATTGATATGGTAGTGCAAACTTAGGGTTCAAATCCCTTATACGTCTCACTCACCCTTCTTATAAGGGGTGTGAAACTCTCTAGTACAGCCATCTATTGAGTATTCGAACCCTCCCTGTCATTGAGATTTCTTCAAAGTTTACTTCGGTAGAATTTGATCATACCATAAGATTGAGCATATGATAAAAAGCGCTTAACCTTAATTTTACAGTGAAACCAACTTTATTGGACTAAGATTTATGGCCATCCTACTTAAGAAGTGGTCCTTCTTCATTTTCAGACTTTCTATAGGGATCGCATTGTGGGGTTCTACTCCCCTTGAGGCACTCAAATTTTGGGGGTGGGGGTCGACGTGCATTAGATTGGAAAGTACTAGTAAATCAAATTGTAATTATACACAGTACCTTTTACTTTGATTTAGAAAGGCATGATACTCATGCATGCATCATGTGTAACACTGGAGCCACATTGAGATGGAGAAGAGATTCAAACTGTAGACATATAAAGAAGGAGAGCCACCACTTAGTTCATGACGGGCCATGCAACAATATCCACTCAACGGAAGGGCAGTTCATCGACAAAATGGTGAGTGGGAGAAGCCGATTCTCGGCAAGACACCCTGATGAAGCCCATGCCTTTTTCCTTCCCATAAGCATAGTCAACGTCGTCAGGTTCCTGAGCACACCTTCCAAGTCCTACTCCATCGACTACCTCCAGCACTTGGTCACTGACTACATAGGTGTTGTTTACAACAAGTATCCACACTGGAACAGAAGCCAAGGGGGTGACCATTTCTTTGTGTCTTGCCATGATTGGGTGAGCACTAGAACTCTTCACCCCCTTTTTTTTATAGGTATTATATGGTTGTTGAATTCTCAAGGCCCAATGATGTGGGAAAGCTGGGGTGATTGGTCGGCAACATGTACAGTCTTTACTTGAATTTGTTCCATTTATCAATCAGCTAAGGTTGAAATATCAATCCAAACCCAATTAGAGAGATAAAATAATCACTTGGAACCTATAATTAACAAGCCTGATTTAGGTTAGTTTATGGATCAAAGTGGAAATAGTTTGGTTGGCTTGACGGATCAAATAACAAGAATTGACTCAATCCAACTTAATTATCAAAGAGATCAAAGATGTCAATCCGAACCCACCCCAATTATAAAAGGGTGAAAACCTGAACCATGGATGCCCGGTTAGGTCCGGATTTGCATCCCAAAATTTTGGTTTGGATAGGGGACTGTAGCTTCATCAACAACCTTGCTTTAAAAAAAAAATTTTCCTACTCCTTTTCAGATTATTCTCATCGTTTCCTTCATATTGGCCATGAAGATAACACTGACCAATGTCACAAATTATGGAACATCTTTCCTATCATTTCCTATTTTTCTTAATTCAACACCAGTAACAATGGTGATTATTGTTGCATATCAATAGCATCACTTAACAGGGCTATTTGGACTTGAAACTAACTTTAGAACCTATAGTACAGTATCTATTTTGTGACATTGTCACTTTAGAACCTATAGTACTGTCTCTATTTTGTGACATTGTCATTTTTGCAAGATCGGGCACCACACATTTCAAGAGACAGCCCTAAGTTCTACAAAAAATTCATCAGAGTTCTCTGCAATGCAAACACTTCTGAAGGTTTTTGGCCAAAAAGAGATGTCACAATTCCTGAGATCAATATCAAATTTGGACACCTTTCTACACCGGACGCCGGATTGCATCCTTCATAGAGAACAATTCTTGTCTTCTTCTCTGGCCGCGAGCATGGACACAGAAGAAAAATCCTAGTAAAACACTAGAAAGACAAAGATGACCAAGTGCAAGTCCATGACTACCTCCCAAAAGGCCGGAATTATACAGAATTGATGAGCCAAAGTAAGTTCTGCTTGTGCCCCAGTGGATATTAAGTTGCGAGCCCCCGAGTGGTCGAAGCGATCTCTATAGGTTGCGTTCCGGTGATCATCTCCGACCACTATGCGCTTCCTTTCAGCGATGTATTAGATTGGAGCAAGTTCTCTGTACAAATTGCTGTTGAAATAATAAAAGATATCGAAGTGATCCTCGGAGGAATTTCGACGAGTAGATATCTAAAATTACAGAGAAGGGTGATACAGATGCAGAGACATTTTGCCATTAATCGACCAGCCAAGAGCTTTGATATGACCCACATGGTGCTTCACTCAGTGTGGCTAAGGAGGCTTAACCTTAAGCTTCCATACTGATTGTTATATCTCCTCTGTACATATGATAAATTACCTCATATAAATGGCACTACTAACTTAAATTCTCTTAACATGTGTGGTTTTTATGTGCCATAGATTGAGAACACATCTCCCTCGGTGGTGGGCCTAGGATTTTTATTTGGGTGGGGCGGATGATGGTCGATTAAAACGGCCAGAATCAACACCAACTACCAATAACCTCCACTTATTGCATGGTTTAAAGACATAATTTTTTATTTTTTTGGCAAATTAAGTATAAAGAATTCATATCCTGCTATAACACTTTATTCCTACATAACATTTTTAACTACAACAACCATTTCTTCAAGAAATTATCCTTTTATTCAAATCAATGGGATGAAAATTAAATTAGCAACCACACTACAATAAAAATAAAGAAACTATTTTTTTTATAACCCATGGTATCTTTCGCCCTGTCCAGCTCAGGAGCCTTTGGCCTTGAGCTAGAGGAAAACTCGATTCTGGACAGCCGAGAACTAATCCCTAGAGGTGCATGCAAACCCTCCTATCCACATGCACCCGGTAAAACTATGGGAGGTTGCCAACGAAGGTAGGTGTCGAACACATAAAAGACCTCTCTGCTTCATGAGGCGCATAGTCCATGAGGCGTATAGTCCTTGGCTAACGAAGGTAGGTGTTGAACACAAGACCTCTCCACTTCATGAGGCGCATAGTCCTTGGCCAACAATAATAATAAAGAAAATATAGAGAACTCAATATTTGCGCATTAATTTTAATACTTAAAAACCCTTATTAGTGCATAAAGTCTCTTTCTGTTTATATAAAAAAATATCTTTTTTTAAAAACATTTAGAAGAGGCATGTGGGCCGGCCGTGACGGATAAATCTTTGCCTTAGGCTATGCTGGGCATGGCACGACATGACACGACCAGTCTTTGAGCCTAGTCTTACCCAGCTGCGCGCCCAAAGTCCAATCCTTGGGTCCAGCCAGGCCATGAACAACCTTACCTGACTACGTCTAGTTAGGCGTGTGATGGTGGGGGTTGATTCTCCAGGTGGAGTCCTCTGCATGAGAAAAAAACGAAAAGGAAAGCCGTACTACTATCACGGTGAAGGGTCACTATCACAGTAGCACAGATCACCGACATATTAAAAGAGAGTCGAATCCTCGTTCCCCGGAACTCCATCATGGGACCACAAAGATATCATTTGGATTGGATAGTTCAAGACGAAGTTCACACCTTGGTCAATCCATTGTTAAAAATTCTCTTGAATTCTTAGCTAAGTGGGGCCACCCCCACATTTTATTTCTCTAACATGATGGCTTCTCCAACAATAACTCTTACCAATTCCATAGATTTTTTACCGGCAAGAAATTAAGTAGAAGTTTAGTATGTTTTTTATTTCTTTTCTTTTTATTTTATTATGTTTTATCAGAAATCCTTGTCAGAAATCCTTTTAGTTATAAAACAGGAAAATTAAGAAAATTCAGGAATTCAGAAATTTTCAGGCAGAAATTCAGGTATAAGTAAATAAGAAATTCAGAAATGTCAAAATTCAGTAGTATTTCAGAATTTTAGTATTTGAAAATTTCAGACAGCCACCAGACATGAATTCCATAAATTCTAGAAAAAAAACCAGTCCAAAGGTCTCACTTCGAAATACAAGTGACGGGAATATCGAAAGCAACAGAAGCAGCCTTTGGGACCATGAAACAACCTTTTGCTTTAATCCCTCGTGGACCGTGAATTCAAAGTTGCAGGGCCGCAGGGGTATTGATCCTTACTTCTCTAGGTTAAAGCCTATAAGGACGGACCCGAACTGGAGTCTAGGACATCATAAGCTCTCCATCTAGTTCTTGTGTCTTTCGCCGTGCGTGCATCTTTATTGCTGGAGGAATTTGCATATTTGAGGATTCATGCATGCTCGATATATATTTGAGGTTTCTTCATTTAGAATTTATATGAATGAGGATCTTATGTCTATATGGGTGACACTAGTATCTTACTATCTTTACGTAAATCTATGAAGTAAATTATTATTATATTTTATGGTGGGACGTGATCTAAAAATACTATATAATGAGGATTTTCATTATCCAAGATCTTCAAGGATTTGCAATATCTAGACATGAATTAGGAATTTTAAATCTTCTCTATCAAGGAGAATTAGTATAGTTTTCTCTTTTTTTTTTTTCACATATAAAAAAGTATTGCAAAAAATTAAATAAAAATTAAGAAACTTGCGGACACACGTTTGCATAATTCTACTTTTACGCAAAGAAGTCTTCCTTTCCTAACCCACTCCACTTAATTCTAGGGTTGCAAACTGTTATCCGATTCTTCGATTGCTCAAAGTTTGTGGCCTATTTTATGTTCCGATTCATAAATGGGTCCGGGTCCGAAATTCAATTTAGGTTCCGATTGATAAATGAGTCTGATTCCGGGTTAATATTGGTTCCGATCCATGGACTCGGGATCCGGCATATGAGTCTTTTATACAGCAAATTGTACCTCAAAATTAACTTATTTTTTTAACATTTTAATGTATAGTATTGGAGGTAGTAGACGTACGTCATGTATTGTTATAAGTTGAATGATATGTTTATTAAAAAAAAATAATTAAGAATAAAAAAAATTAAAATCCACTTTAAAACTAGATTTTAATTCTTTGGGTGGATCCGGTTCCGGAACCGGATTCTAATTTTCCTATCGAAATTGGGCGTGGAACTAACAAAATAGATTCTGGATCAAATTCGGATATGGAATCGAAACCGTTATTTAGAAATGGGTCCGGATTCGAATCTACTATGGTTCCGATCCGAAACCATCCTGTTTGCAACCTTATTTGACAGCATAAAGGAAAAAAAAGAGTCTGCATAACCACGTTTGAGGCCCACCAAATCCAACCTCGAAAATCAAAATCCCTACACTCTACAGTGAGTTCTATATTTTTGAATACTTCGAGCAGGCCGGTTGTATCACAAAGTTGCATGATTTGTAAAGAGTCCAACAGCTAAGATCTTTAACAACCCTATCCACGCGGGCTCCAAGAGACGAGCCATTTTGTAGAAAACACCTTAGCTCCGTACAAAATGTCCTTCTCATCTCCCCAGAGTACGGAAATATTTACTTGAGGCAAACGCTATCTTGGTGCTCGCAGTCTCAAAGTACGCAATGGCATAAAACACATGACCCTCCTTTATCAGCTTTGCTTCCTGTTGATTGCATCATTCCCATCCGTTGATCTCATTCCTCTACGCTCTAACATTGGTATTAATCTCTGCTACTCATCCATAGTACTGCATAGAACTTATAGAAGACGATCATCTCACCCTAAAGATATAGAAGACGATCATCTCACCCTAAAGATATAAAAGAAGCATCAAAGTTGGAGTGTGATCGTCGAAAGGAAAGAGAATCAATCGCTGGGGCAGTTGGAGGGGGTTGGGACCCACATGCTACATATGACCATCTCTCTTACTTTTACTCATTAGAGCAACTAACTACAGACACATGTAAATAGACCCCCTGCTTTGCTCATCAAACTCATCAACAACAAGCTCATACTTTCTAAAACAAAAGAAGCTCTTACCAACCCTTCTCATGGATTTCCCCGCATCTCCTTCTCGTACTGAAGCCAGCAGCAGCACAGATGGGTCATCAGAGCACAGGGGCGACCGTCCCCCCTCCATAAAAGAAAAGGTCCTCAAGGACGTCATGACTGGCCACTGGGAATACGTCTTGAATAAATACAAGGAGAACGCGGAAAACATCCAAACAGCCAGCATCACAAGCTCCAAAGAGAAAGTTCTCCACATTGCCATCTCCCACAACAGGAGTGACGTGGCCAAGAAGCTTCTGGAATTTGTTGCAGATGGTAAGGTAATAAAAAAGATGATGAATGATCGAGACAATAACCCTCTGCACTTGGCTGCGTCCTTTGGAAAGGCCGACATCTGTGAGGCCATGGTGGCTAAAGAGCCAGAGCTGATTGAGTGTAGGAACAGGGACGGAGAGACGCCTCTGTTTCTAGCTGCACTTCATGGAAGGAAGGAGGCATTCTACACCCTCCGTCAGAAGTGGATTGACATCAAGAACCCAGACAAGAAGCAAGACGTTAGTATTCAACATTGCAGGAGGATGGAGATTAGAAGTCAAAATGAAGATTTTTCGGTCTGCAAGAGGGACGATGGTAACAGCATTCTTCATGTGACTATCCTTGGAGAGTACTTCGGTGAGCAATGCAATGCCCCTCTATCTTTCTATCTATATATCTATCTATCCATCTATGCTTTATTCAATTTTTTTTCTTTGTGGGTATCCTTGTAAATACATGATGTGAAAGTTTGATGTCTTATGGCTGTGCATTGATGGTTTCTATATTGCAGATTTGGCTTTCCAGATAATAAATTTGTACCCAAAACTGGCTACGTTTAGAAACGAGAGAGGGCAGACGCCTCTCCATATTCTGGCCCTGCATCCCTCATTTTTCAGAAGTGGGTTCTATTTAGGTCCCCTGGAGGATTTCATCTACCGACGTAACCACTGCCTCTCTCCCTTATATAAATGAATTTTAATTTACATATTATAGAAAATATCATCAGAGTCGCTTGACTACGGTGCTTTTATTATTTTTATCCGTCTAATTTACTCGATCTAATCCCATAATATCATGAGTCATGATATATGGGGTAGTAAATAACCAAGTGGTGTGGATGGGGATGTTATATGGAGAAGATCATAGAAAAAAAGAAAAAGAAGAAGTGAGTTGGCAATGTTTCACCAAAAGCATATGTCATGGTATCATGACCCATATAAGGGTAAGACTGGTAGAAAAATATATAAAAGTTGCAGTCTTGGTCATGACATTTTCTAGTCTTTGTCGTGAACTTGTACAATTCATATTCGCCACCTTTTTTCAGTTGTGTGGGCTATTTCCCCCAAAGAACGGCCTTCACTTGGGAGGCCCTTTTTTTTTGCTTTTGTGGGAGCTGTCTTTCCTTATATGTGCGGGCTCTAAGTTAAGTCGCATATTTAAGAAACGCGTTTATATGACCACTTGAACCTTTTAATGACATTATCTTACTTGTACAGGCTTGCTTGTTGAGGAGCTCGAGGACGAGGAGGTTGAGGACGAGACCGAACAAAGTCTTAAGTGGATCAGTACTGCAGAACAAAGTAAAAAAGACACGGCTCCCAACATTCCCGGAAATTATGTAACTTGTTTCAATGCACTTGAGATTTTTCGGAACGGATTCCGTGCTGGTAAGACAGAGGGATAGATTGAAAAAATAGACCCATGATACTTTTTGATCAGGTTGACTTATGTTTTCATTCTTAATTCTTTGAGACCCTTAAATCCGCGAATATCATCGTTCAAAAAGGAAGAACTTTTAGGTTAACTGAATTTTTTTTTCTGTTTTAAATGAGGTTAACTTCATCCTTGACTAAACCTAATCCCTACCAGCATTAAGTGTTAATTTCTTGTAACCCCATGGAGACCTAGCATCATAAAGTGGTCTGCTTTTATTTTAGGGCCACTTTGACAACTATACTAATAGAGTCAAGTGAAGTAAAGTAAATTTTAAAGAAAGAATAAAATAAAAGTGAGTTATAATATTATTTTATTTTTAATTATTTATTATGGATTTAATTTTACTTTTTGTATGGGAAAGCAAAGTTTTTTAGTGGATAAAGATAGTTGCTTTTTTACTTTATTTGAAAAAGATGGATGGAGTTTTGAATTAAAGTGGTTTTGATGTGACATTTTGTTTGTAAAATAGAGACTTTACTTGACTTTTACTATATTAGTAAAGTACCAAACTAGCTTAAGGGTCTAATTGTTTCTATTAGAATTCATAGGAATCAAATGCATGAGAATTCATGGTCATGGTCAAACGAGCCCCACTGAAGCATTATTTAAAAGGTGAAATATGAGGGATGTGAGCTGGTGGGTAAAAGATATAAGCTAGCAATGTAGAGTGTTGACAATTACTTACTCTAAAAGTTGAAGCTGATAAAGAACGGTGTAACAATGTATATCAAGGTTATAACCCCCCCCCCCCGTGCATGCTCCTTTATTGGAATTACATTATTCATGGGAGAATACATGCATGGGCTCCACACGGGAATCACACCCCTCCGAGGGATAATACAAGGTACAACAGCTTGAACACTTAACCTCCCGCTGTGATACCATGACTTTCCTATAATTTGAAGTACCATGGTGATGGCTGGGTATTTAAATTCCATCCGTACTTGATCCACTTTTAATTATAGGGAAGTTTCTTTGATAGTTGCTTTGTATATTCACCTTGGATTTTCGTTTTTAATCACTTATGCGATGAATTCTTATGCATTGTAATAAACCTGAGACCTTAAAATTTGTAAATTAGAATGGATGAGTTAGGGTTCCCAATGTAGAAAAAAAGGGGCTTAAAAGTGTGGCAGGATAATAAAAATATTAATAATAGATAGTACGACTTTACTGCGTGTGATCATGGCATATAAAACCATGGCTTTGGCTTAATCCGCATGTAGGCCTCGATTAGACACACGATGTCCACCCACCATTAGGTGTTTTGGATTCAACATTTGCATATGATTATTTTTGTCACCACCCAGCTTATCCTGAATAATAAACGCTTTGAGCCTCATGGAATACCAGCATAGCTTTATTTCTGGGCCCTATTGGCATACTCAAAACACATTATACTAAATAAAGAGGAGTCCACACATATAGCTTAGTCTCCGGACACTCACATGAGCGATGTGGGACTTTATAATTTCTTTCATGCAATTAAATTTTTTACTTTTGGCTCTCCTTTAAATTAGATATTCAAGTTTGCTTTCTTTATACATATCAAGAATCTCCTAACATTTATCCTTTGACTGATCAGTTTTTGGCCCAGGGACATGGAGGTTTGATTGGTTTAAAAAGGAAGCAGACATAGAAACACCTCAGTTATCAAAAAGCGAAAGTAAGTGTAAACTTTTGTTTTGAAGGAATATTTTGAAATTTTGAACTGAGACAAGCCAATGAAACTACTGTTAAAATTTGTTAGGACTGTTAATACATCCGATTGATATGGTGGGAAATGGAAAACAATTAAAAAGAAAAATAAATAAAACGACAGTCCTTTTTGGGATGTCAAGGGACCTTAAATTATTTGGTTACCCAAAGGATCGGACATTGAGAATCTGGGTACTCACTACTGTTCGGCTAGGGCCGTCAAAGGGCCGGGTCTAGATAGGCATGAAAATCTGGGCCGTGTGGGATCAGGCCTGAGATTGACAATGGTTGCAATAAATAATATGGCAGAGTTAAAAAATCCTACTTACTCGATAATGACTTATCTTAGCGAAATTAAAAATTAAAAAAATGAGCATAATGGGGCCAATTTGGATAAATGAAAACCTCAATCACAAATTTAGGGGAATGAGAGGGGCCACATATGGTGTGGTTTTTTTTTTTTTTTTGGTGGTAGATATATGGCAGGTTTAGCAGTGGAAAAAAAATCCCGCTGCAAAAAGGGGGCTAGCGGTGTAAAAGGATTAACCTGCCGCTAAAGCTTGAGCTGTTTGCCACTATTTGTCAATTTTTTTTTTACCAATGAGGTTTCAAGAACAATTCATGATAACCTCATGACAACTTTGCATTTTGCTTTTTTTTTTGAAGCAAAAACATGTGAAATTCATACTACTACCAAACTAAATGATCTCTATTTTTAGAGTTTGAAACCATACTAAAAAGTTTGTTTATTATTATTATTTTATTTTCAGGGCAGGTTGTCAAAGCAGAAGCCAAGGGGAAAAACCGACCCTTCCCTCCCAATTACTACACGTGCTTCAGCTTGTTGGAGCTCCTGTTGGAGCTCCTCCTAGTTGTTTGTGGATTAGGTTTGTATGCCAATATTCTTTCTAGAAAATCAAGGGACTATATTTTTATAATTAAATTTACAACTAGCATGCACTATATTAAAAACGAGAAATTAGAACGGATTACCATTCCTAATCCGTGTGTTCCTAATCCGTTCATCCGTTCCAATTTCCTGTTTTTGGAACGGATTAACGGATTAGGAACGGTTTAGGAACGAATGCACGGATTAGGAACACACGGATAAGGAACGGTAATCCGTTCCAATTTTCCGTTTTTGGTGTAGTGATGGCAGACTCGTGCCAAGCCCAAACCCTAATGAAGTACATATAAGTGATTACTTTCAAAATAAAAGCCAATTAAGTTGGTTTGAAAAAAAGAAAAAAATTATTTAAAACCAATTATAAATCTCACATTATATTTTCAGATATTTTCTTCTTCTTCTTTAATTTTTTAGAATCATTAAGTGAGAACATTATATTTTCAGTGAGTACTCTAGTTTTTTAATCCAATTTGATTACTTTCATTTTTTTAATAGCTTCATAAATTGACTTCTAATTTAATGATTTGGTGTTACACAAAAACTAAAAAATGCAAAAACTATCTAAGCGATCAGGTTGAATATTATTTGGGTGAACCATATATATAAGTGGAATTTTATAAAAGAAAACTAAGCTTAAACGGTTTTTTGAAGAAAACAATTAAACTATAATAGAGTTGTTCATATATTTTTTTGACCATACTACCCTCGTTGACGACGCCTTCGAAGATTGCGATTCTTCTTCTTTTTCATCCAACCTGATTCCCCCTTTTGTCTACAGTCCATGCACACTTCCCCTTTTGTCTGTATGTAATTTAATATAAAAATCCCTAATGTCACTCTGCATTGATAGAAACTAATCTAAAAAATACCAGAAGGTAAAGTGAATGGGTTGGCTGTGGGATTTCATTGGGAGTCCCACCATGACCAATCAGCATGGGACTTGATCCCATGGTAGAGTTGGGAACTTGGGATTTCCATTATGGGATTGAGTCTAAAGTAACATTTAAGGTTTCCATTCCTTCTAATATTCATACTTGATTTAAGAATATTAAATATCACCAAAGCATGTTTAGTATATTAAAAATATAATGGTAGTTTGTGAGTTTCGAACTTGATTATAGTGCTTTCTAGTCAGTTGGGTGAAGGTATAATAATAATAATAATAATAATTTGATTTAATCTGCAGGGGTTTTGAATTGGGCATTTAAGTCGTTAGTTAGTGAAGTGGGTGAGTGTTTAGCGGGGGGAAAGAGGATGAGTGAATGTGCTGTATGAGAGGAAGAATGAAGAAGATAAGTTATAGTCATTGATGACATCGTCAACTAAGGGTAACTCTTCCCTAGGTTAGTTGTTTTTCATCATAAATCCATTTAATCAGAGTTCAAGTTTGATTTTCTCATAAAAATCCTATATAAATGCAACAAACACCTTGAGAACATAAAAACCATCAATGTGAAGTCAAGTTTTTAGCCTAATGTAATATTTCCTAACAATTTGACAGGGTTCTATAAAGTAACCAGGTTGAAAGAGAAAAAGCGGAGGCATGTGCATTCAACTCAACTCATGAAAAAACTCGTCAAAGCTGCATATTCTTGGGAAGAGGCTGAAGACAACGGCTCAAGGCCCTCCGAAGACTCTCTGAACAATCTCGAGGATGGAAGAATTGATATGTACAGGGAATTCCTGTGTACATCAGTGGATGGGACTAGCAATGCTGAAGCTCCCACTGGGCAAGAGGAAGTTGTTAAAGGTACGCTAAGTAGTAATGGCTGGTCCACTAGTTATACAAATGACTAATGGTTGGTTATATACATATCATACCTTCTCTCATAAATAAAATAAAAATGCATATCATACCAAGGAGGGATATATTTCTCAATCATACTCACTTTTTTTTTTTGCTGAATTGCAAATTGAATTAAAAAGAGAAAAAAGGAAAAAAACAACAGCCAAAGAAGGCAAATCAGAGAGAGGAAAAAGCCACAAAAGAAGGAGAAACAGAGCACTATCTTATAAAGGGATAGGGCTGATTACATAAGAGGAAGAAAGAGTCTAAAGTTGGACTCACTCTCTAATTAAGGTTGTCTAACTTACCGTGTTCTCCATGGGTTGTTGAGGAAACGGCTCCACATTATGGACAGCGATATAATTTTATTGGATCTGGATAGACTGAGTGGTTCTTTGTGGCTACTTATGCGGCCAAATGGTCCACATGCCCACAATAACGACCCAGTTTGTGGAATCGGGACCTTTTGAGGGAATTTTTTCGTAATTACTGTGGGTGGATCAATCACGGTCTGCCACATCACCGATCGGATTTAATAGGTGGAGCTTACTTGCATGTATGTATTCGTGTTGAATTGACGGTTGAGAATGTGGCTCAAGGGTGTTCTTGCAAATAAAGAAAAGGGCCATCTAATCATTGTGACTCTTGATTTGATGGCCTCAAATTTAGGTCCTAGATTAATTGCCTATTTTTGTGTATTTATGTGATCAATTTATCATGGTAAATGGATGAGGTTTTTTTTTTTTTTTGTCAGGTGGTGGGTGCCGGGTGGGGGTTTGGTTTGTTTTGGGGAATTTTGGGTGGTTTGGTTAGGTACTTTGAGTGTCTCATTTTAGCATGAGAACAGTGGAATTTCATGATAGGGACATCCCATTGAAGATCCAAATTAATAAAAAAGAAGGCTTACATCTTAAATGGCCTGCCTCCAATTTTAAGCATATAGGACTTGTTCCCACCATAATATTGAGCATATTGCATTCTAAATCATTTGCTCAATTTTATAGTGGGTTTAACTCTTATTGGAGTAAATTTTAGATTGAAAATCCAATTTGTGGGAGAGGAGTTTATTTTGAGTGGTTCGGATATCCAATAAGTGGGTTTCATTCTAGAGTCCACAGAAAGTGTAAGTGAGATACTCAAAAGATCTAGACCCTTAAAGTGTGCAATGTCATATCATTTATATCTTCAATTTTTTTTATAACTTGATAATGGATTTAAATGCTACCCTTTTAACCATCCATACCTATTGCAGAATTGTACGTGTCCTATCAAATGGTAACAAGTAACCAATCAATGGATTTAATTGTTCGTGGATTTTGTTTACACGTGATTAATTTGGCATGAGTCCTAGCATAATTGGAGTGAGACACAACAATTCAATTGGCATGAACCCTAGCTTAACCAAAGTGAGAGACAACTCCCAAAGCTAAAACAAGGAGAAAATAATTATTTTAATCGGTTTGGGTTTTTTTATACAGACACCTACTATTTTCATATTTTAATTGTCATCATAAAGTTTTGAAAAGTATGTTTTGTAAAACGCTGAGATATTCTCAAATTCTAGATTTTACTTCAGTTGTTGTTCATTTGGAGCCGTGTCGGTGCACATATTAAATTCTCTTAGCTAACTAATAATTTCAAAACCTGGAGATGTTAGTAGAGTCAATCCCCCCCCCCCCCCCCCCCCCCGGGTGGAGTCTGCTTCTCAACACTGCCTGCATGCCAATCATTGGTGGTTTTGGTTAATGGGCGAGCCAAATATTTTGTTTTTTAGGATACTAACCCTTGATTTTAGGTCCCAAAATGCGATGGTTTTATGCATTTTAATCGTTCATCATAAATTTTACCGTAGATGAGTATGGTGTGAGTGCAAAATCTCTGTGCGAACAGTTTGGATTTATGGAAAAGTTTTAAAATTGTATATCAGCTACGGTCGATGTAAAATTCTAATAAATAGGAAGCAACACCTCAACAGCAGAGCGGTTTCTAGTAATGGGCCCATTTCATCTATAGTGTTAATTATTTAAAATAAGAAAGTAGGAAAGAAAAGGAAGCATTTACAAACACAACTTGATCATTTGAGTAATATGTTACATGTGCATGTGTTAAGTTCAAAATATATAATATTTGTAGTCTAGGAGTTTCACTCATGTTGTGTTTCTCCACTTTAATGGAATCTGTCTTGAATTGTCATTTCAACATATTACATATATAAAATGCATATGTAAGTTCCATGTAGCCTTTTTGGCTTTGGGGGCTAACGGCCCTTGTTCCTTTCTTTCCTTTATCAATATAAATTTACCTTTGAGCAAAAAAATAAAAAAAAAATAAAAAAAAAAAATGCATATGTAAGTATGTGCATAAGATATGAGCCTTCTGTGCAGTAGATATTTTGATCTAGAGTAATAAAACATAGACCAACCGAGTATCTGAGCTTTTGACAGATAATGAAGACGAGATCAACGGACCCAAATCCACGATGAGGAAGAGTTCAACGGACCCAAATCACTGTGGCAGTGGCGACCAGAAAAGAGAGAAGGGAAAGAAATATGTTGATCAAAAGGAGGAAAAGAAGTCAGCAAACTCGGATGACCAAGGTATATATAGCTCTCTTTCTTTCTCTCTATACGCTGAAGATTCCATGTTTGATGTGGTCAGCCACTTTTCCTCGTGTAAAAAGTGAAATTCACAAGAAAAAGTGAAAAAATAAACAAATATTGTTACGATCCCACAGATACCGATTTCAATTGGGGTCGGACTTGATTTTTCCCATAAAAAATGATTTTCCACATAAAATGTAAAAGGTTATCCGTGAGATCGGTTTTCTGCAGTAGTGTACAAACGTATCCTAAAAGCCCCAAAGGGTAACAAGGAGCAGAGGAGTAAAACCAGAATGGAGATAGAATTTACAAACATCATTAAGCAGAACTGCAGAAGACAACATAGAGCTCTGAAAACAGAAAAGAAGGATGTCCTATACCTGAAAGCCTGAAACGAACCCAATCAGCAGAGAAATTAATTACAAGCCTTACAAATAACAGTATTGAAGGCGGGATTAGGGTCCGGTCAAATTGTTTTCAGGCCCAAACCCGAAATAGGAGCAAGGACCAATGCCCGAACCCAGACCGGAATATGTCCATATTTTTTTCCTAGTTTTAGATATCAAAGGGAGGGAAAAAGGTGGGATTAGGGTCCGGTCGATTTAATTTTTATCAGGCCCAAACCCGAATTAGGAACAAGCTAGGACCAATGCCTGAACCCAGACATGAATTTTGTCCACATTTTTTTACTAGTTTGGGATATCAAAGGGAGAAAAAAAAGAGAGGCATGTATCAGACCCAAATTAAGAAGTCAAACTCCGGCTTGACTCAACATGACATGTTTTAAACTAGTTCTCAGTTCTCACTCCTTTAAAATGCGTTATGTTGAATTAAAAAGTCTTACGTGTTAACTGAATCACTCCACCCTTATCTCCGGGGAATTTCTTTTTGTGGCTTATTGGATCGCTTGACCTGATTTTACCTCGACGAATTGCCCGGACGGATCGGACTGGGGTCTCACAAAGTCACACTTACCAACCTTCTCCTAAATTCATGCCCCAAGTTCATATATATCTATCCACGTAGCAATCAGCAGGTTTAATAAAAGATGTGGGTTTATTCCTATAGTTCTACGATCTTTTAATTTTTAAACAACATAATGGGCCTCCTTTTCTTTTTATTTATCATCACAATAGAGAGAACATAATGAAAAATTTAGTTACAATATGTTGACAGATACCAAGGAGAAGTCACCGTTCTTACTTGCAGCAAAGATGGGGGTAATAGAGATGGTAAAAGAGATTCTAGACGTATTTCCGGGGGCAATTGATGACATGAATCAAGAAAAGAAGAATGCAGTGCTATTGGCCGTGGAGAATAGGCAACCCAGTGTGTACCTCTATTTGCAGAAAACGTATCGTGAAAAGGAGAGCATATTTCAAAAGGTCGACTGTAGAGGCAACAATGCACTTCACTTGGCTGCAGCCTTTGGCCCAAATCGCCCTTGGCGCATTTCTGGTGCAGCTTTGCAGATGCAATGGGAGCTCAAGTGGTACAAGGTGCATCTCTCTCCATCTCTCTATCTCTATAGGTTTAGTTGTCACGACCCGGTCCCGAGATTTGATTAGCTCAGACAAACCCCGAGTCGCGAATGCATACTTACTCCCGTAAATTCCGAATTAACAAAAGTTAATACGAAACTCACAAGGGTTAACAAATACAAAACCTGTCAAATGTATAAAATTGCGGAAAATATACATTGACGTAAAAGCTTTACAAAAAGTAAAGTCCAATATACACATTCAGTTCTATATTCATTAATGAAGTCAACCACCGTATACTTAATACAATACGGGGACTTCACTTACATTCCAAAACTATATACATTCCAAATATTTATTCTTTCGCACTCCGGGATCAGATCCACTCGATTAAACCTCCTCGAGGTATCGGACGGCCATCCTCCACTGGCGGCGCAGCCTCGGCAGGGCCGGCACGAGCATCTGGGCCTGTGACATTCATCCATAGTACCATGAACACGACGGTTCAACAAATACATACATATTATGATATGATAATTCTAACTATCATATATAATCCATTGGAACAATTCAATTCATATAACATTTCATTTATAATAACGGATCCAGTAATATCAGTCAATTGATATATACTTGGACACTCTTTATAATAACGGATCCAGTAATATCAGTAAGTTGATATCTACTGGGACACTCTTTATTCAAGGGTTGTCAAATGGTATGGAATAGATCAGTGTCTTGATCAGAGATCACTAACTTCCACGAGGTTCCGGAACACCTCAAACATCCGCTGCAGTAGAAATGGTTCATTATGCAATTCATAATCAGTATAGTTCATGTGACAATTAATCAATTCTAATCATACTTCTAAGCCAAACAAATGAGTGAAACAATCATTTTCCAATACACATACTAATTGAGATGAATATCATTTGTTAATCATGTATTCGAAAAATTAAGTTTACACCTATGAAGGCTTAGACATTAACAGATTTCAGCCTTTATTCATTAGGCTTCAATTTAATGCATTTCTGCACCTCGTCGGTCAGGTCGTCGGTCACATGTCGGTTGACCGATAGCTTCAGGTCGGTTGACCGATGATGCATCGGTTTAAATTCCAGAGAGCTGGAATTTACTGAACTAAGTCTTCATATTGTCGGTCGACTTATCGGTCGACCGACCTTATCATATCGGCTGACCGATGATGCGTCTGTCCAAAA